>NW_020769335.1:6617292-6630706 GCF_900518735.1 Pseudonaja textilis | reverse complement strand
CTTCTCTTCTCTTCTCTTCTCTTCTCTTCTCTTCTCTTCTCTTCTCTTCTCTTCTCTTCTCTTCCTCTCCCTCTACCTCTCCCTCTCCCTCTCCCTCTTTCTTTCCTCTTCCCCCTTCCCCTTTCTTTCTATGCATATAAATTTGCAACAGCCAGAACATTTTTCCACTAAGAATGATTATCTAATAATTGTGTGGTGTCCTGACCAGTGTTACACAGTCATGTCACATTCAAAGGGGCACTTATTGCCAAAAATAAGAAGCAAACAGTAAACACTGTTACAGGTGACTAAACAAACCAAAGGACCTTTTTTTAAAAAAAAGGAAAATGGGAGGGGGGAGAAAAATATATATATTTTTATGTACCTATTTCAGTGAATTAAAAGAAAGAAAAATCATAGCACAAGAGGGAGACAAAGAGGAAATAAAATAAACTACTGGCAATTTCAGTAGAATCCTTTAAAAGTAAAGGAGATTTTTGCTTAAAGTTTGGTATATATATTTTCCCCCATTTCACAAAAGTTTTTAATGCTGCATCAGCAAATGTTGAATATTATAGAAGTTATGCCTAAAACTGCCATATCATGCAAAATTAATGGGCTGTTTGAAAAAACATAGCCAGTAAAATGAAAGCCAAATTTAAAAAGTTTCTGTTTGCCATCCAAGATTGTATGCATTGTATCTATGATTTTTCCCCGTGGCACTGTGGTATATACTCTTCTGAATGAACTGTGGTGGATTTAAAAGCAAATAAGGAAAAAAAAATAGTTTAGTTTGTAATTAACCAGAATCAAATGAAGCGTAGGTATTGATTTGCACATGTTCAGAATAGTTTCTTTCTTTGTTTCTTTGTTTAATGTTGGCTATTAAAGGTAAAGGTAAAGGTTCCCCTCACATGTATGTGCTAGTCTTTCCTGACTCTAGGGGGCAGTGCTCATTTCTGTTTCAAAGCCGAAGAGCCAGCAGTGCCTGAAGACGTCTCCATGGTAATGTGGCCAGCATGACTAAATGCTAAAGGCGCACAGAATGCTGTTACCTTCCCACCAAAAGGGTCCCTATTTTTCTACTTGCATGTTTAATGTGCTTTTGAACTGCTAGGTTGGCAGAAGCTGGAACAAGTAATGGGAGCTCACTCTGTTATGCAGCGCTAGGGATTACAACTGCTGAACTGCTGACCTTTCGATCAACAAGCTCAGCAGCTTAGCCGTTGAATCACTATGTTCCCTCCAATGTTGGCTATTACATTCTTTAAAAGTAGACACGCTTACTTCCTCCTGATAAATTCTAAGGTCTCCTTCAAGACCCACAGAGCAAAATCATACAAGAAGCTAAAGTAGCTAAATATGTATCTTTCTGAATCTTCCCATGACACACTGGGCATCCTGCTGTTATGTATTGCAAGTTAGCAAGAAGAGTTATCACACTGGAAAAGAAGAGGAAAAAAAAAACCCAGAAAGAACGATGCAGCACTTCTGGGAGGAAGCAGACAAAAATATTTTTAGATGATCATCACATATTATTTGCATATAAATGAAAAGAAATATTCTGCCACTACAAAATTGGGCTTTTCTTTGAAAAATCAAATCTTCTTTAGGTTGGCCTTTATTTCCAATGACTTCACAGATACAGCTGTGTATCAGCTACCCCTGATGATGTTACTTAGTTTGGTAATCAAACATCTGCCTAGCATTAGGGGTGTTATCTAGCTGGATAATTAAACATCTACAGGAAAACTGCCAAACTCAGAGAGCACCAAGGATCCCACAGTTCAACCCTGAACTACAAATATTCTCTTCTATAGTGTAGATACATTTGTATAATTTCCTTTGGCAAAGAGCCCTGAACCTAGTTATCTCCAAACCAAGTGTGATCTTGCTTTCTATAGAGATCAGTCCAGGCAGACTAGGTTCTGTAAACCTATATTAAACCAAGCTTCCTGGGACTTCTTAATATTTGAAGGACTCCTTTGTCTTGTGATCATTAAAGGAAACCCTAAAAAGTCTGCTGTTACCAAGTCAGGGCGTCGCACCCTTCCAAACTCCTTCCAAGTTGAAGAACTACTTCAAGGTTCTAGAGTATGGGTGTCACTTAGAAACCTGACATCCAAGGCCCACAAGTCTACACAATGCAAAGAGGAAACATTGGGCCCATGTCACTTTGACCTGGTCTACCCAATGCAAAAGGAAACATACCAGCAATTTGGGAAGTGGAATCAAGCTGACCATGCCCACTCACATTCACCCAGTGGGCCAGGCCGACCTGGCCCCCTGAGGTCAACCACAGCCCTGATGTGATCCTCAAGGAAATTGAGTTTGACACCTCTGTCCTAGAGTGACTGCATTCTCAAAATAAAGTACATTTGAGTCCACTCCAGGTGACTGCCTGAATATTTCAGTACAGATAGTCCTTGACTTCCAATCATATTTTAAGCAAAATGTTGAAATTAGAACAGCACTCAAAAAAAGGACTTACAACCAGTCCTCAAAATCATGACTATTACAATATCCACATGGCCCCATGATCAAAATTCAGCCCTTTGGCAACTAGCATATGTTTTTGACAATTTCAGCAAGCTGAGGTCATGTGATCACCATTTGCAACCTTCCCAGTTGGCTTCCAATGAGCAAAGTCAATGAGAAAACCTGGATTTGTTTAAGGACTGCATGATTCCTTAACAATTGGAGAAATTGTCTTAACAATTGTGGCAATAAGGGCATAAAATTGGCCAAGACGCCCTTAACAATTGCTTTGCTTAGCAACAGAAATTCTGGCCCCGATTGTGGTCATAAGTTGAGGGCGACCTGTATTATTTTCTTGAATATGTTGTGTAAGTGGTTTGCCAATGTATTCTTCCCTGATTTTTTTTAAAAATAATCATAACATTTCCAGGCATTCTACCATACAAATATCCACATCTAACCTGCTCAGCATCACTAGCTGCTAGTCTGATACTGAAGCAAATAACAAAATTTTCTTTTATTTATTTATTTGATTTGTCCATTGCTTACAAGATAATAAGTGTAAGTATAAACATGAGTAAGAATACAGGAAATAAGTATGAATAGGACAATAGGACAGGGATAGTAGGAATGAATGTGCACTTATGCACGCCCCTTACAGACCTCTTAGGAATGGAGTGAGGTTGATACTGGATAGTTTAAGGTTAAAGGAGTGAGGGTTAGAGGATGTAACAACAGAGTTACATCCTCTAACAAAATAGGAGAGTTGGAAGGGACCTTGTAGGTCTTCTAGTCCAACCCATATACCCTATACCATATCCAGACAAATGGTTTCCCAATCTATTTTTGAAAGCCTCCAGTGATGGAACATCCACAACTGTTGAAGGCAAGCTGTTCCACTGATTAATTGTTCTCAAGGTTAGGAAATTTCTCCTTAGTTCTAGGTTGTTTCTCTCCTTCATTAGTTTCCATCCATTGTTTCTTGTCTTGCTTTCTGATACTTTAGAAAATAAGTTGACCCCGCTTTCCTTTATGGCAGATCCTGAAATGCTTACACCAATGTTATTTTAGGGCTTTTTGATGGTGGAAGTTTCCCTCTTTTGATCTTCTTGCTGTTAACTGGTTTGTAAACCATTGTCGGTATCAGCTATTTGCTGAAAATTGTTAAATGTAGGGGTGTGTTTTTTTTTTAAAGGAAATACTGCAATAAAACAAAACCCAAGTGAAAGTAGGCAGCTGGAAAGGAACATAGTGGAAAAAGTTCAGCTTTTGTGTGCTTCCTGCTAAACCCATCCTACGTCCTCAGTCTAATTTCAACAGACTTTGCAAATTAGCAGTTCATTGAACAAGTTTGTCTTGCAGGGAAAATGGCCGTAACATTTCACTCAGTAAAAGCCCATCACAGCACTGAAGGTCTCCTGTGCCCCAAAGACCCCTTAAAACTTTTTCCCCAAGGCTTTTTTCTTAAGCTATTTTCCATTAGTCGACTCACTAATGTAAGACATTTGAACCAGGGGAGATTTTAGCTTGTACTTCAGCAGGACTTTATATATCTGGTTCTGAAAGTGCACTAGGCTTTTGGAAAAAAGAAAAAAAAAAGAAAAAGTCTTATTTTGTGTATTAGCTTCTGAGATTTGGATCATAAATTGCAACTGTCAAAACAAAAGCCCTCCTCTTTGGCTTCATGGGATATATAGACTTTTGTCTCAGCCCCTTGATGTTTAGTTTCCTTAAGAATTTAGTGAGAGCAACAGTAATATGTAATTTGTATCTGTAATATGATATTTGGATCTTTCTTGGCCATTGAGCAGCTGATTCAATGAGCAAAGTTAAGCCAAAATATTGAAATTAGCGTAAATGTGATTCTGAAATTTGTCCTCCCAGTTCTTTTGGAAAACTAAAAAATATAATACTAGACCACAAGAATTATTTTCCTTCTAATCATCTACTTTCTGCCTTTGTTCTTGCAACATTTCCTCCTTAACAAAATAAATAGAGATTTTAGAGTACAGCCCCATGGTTGTTGTTATTTCCAAACATTCGTTAAGGTTGGGATTTGAAGATTAGGGCTCAAGGAAAGGAAGGAAGATTAGGGCTCAAGGGTTCCATTTGATCATTAATTCGGTTATTTATAATAGTTTTGTGTAACACCATGCTCCAGACAACAGACATTTCATTCTGTCCTATAATGTTATCATCACAACAGCTTTGTGGGGCAAGTTGTTTATAGAGATTACAATTGGGACAAAATCCTCTGGCGAACTTCCTGATTAAATAGCTGGATATTAAGTTTTCAGGCCTGTCCCATGAAACTTATTTTCTAGCATGTCATCACATTAGAGTTGACTGCCTGAGCAAAAATGTAGAGACATGATGTAGTGTAGGGGAAAAAAAAAAAGGCTTCTGAATTAGTTACAAAACTGTGCACAGTATAAGGTATTTTCACCATTTGGCATCCTGCAGTTTTTGATTTCCAGATTTCTCATGCTGCCTGTTAGTTGAATTAAAAGTAAACCTTATTGAAGAAACCATGTATGAAATTCTTTTTTTTTTTTTAACTGAGCTGCAGTTTCCTTTCCAAAAAGAATCCTAACATTTAAACTTGGAGTAGAAGCTTGATCAAAGGGGTTGTCATGAAAAAGAATGGGTCAACCTATTATCCAAAGCACCTGAAGGCAGGACAGGAAGCAATGGATGAAAACTAATATAGGAAAGAAGCAATCTAGAACTAAGGAGAAATTTGGTGACAGTTAGAACAATTAATCAATGGAATTAGCTTCTGGAACTTGCCTCCAGAAGTTGTGAATGCTCCAACACTGGAGGTTTTTAAGAAAAGATTGGACAACTATTTGTCTGAAATGGTGTAGTGTTTCCTGCCTTAGCAGGGGGGTGGACTAAAACAGTAGTCGCCAACTGGTGGCCCCTGGCCCACTGGTGGTCTGCGAGAAAATTTTGGTGGTGCGCAGAGAAATGTCACGGCCAGAGCACCCCCCAAAGCAATTAATCCAGGCTGCACAGGAACACAAGGCTGTGCCACTCACATGGCCTGTGGGAACCCTCCCCACCCACTCACTCCTTACCTGGCAAACTTGTCTGCTAAATTACTATTTTTTTTCCTTTTTCTGACCATCAGCTGTTCTGTTGTGCCAGGAGATTTAGATTAGCTAGAAAGCAGGAAAACATTGGATTTCTTGCTCTCTAGCTAATCTTTATATCTTTGACTCTGCTTTTAAGCAGAGCTGAAACTTCTTTAGGACTGAAGCTTCTATTATTCAGTGCAGGTAGCTGATGGCAGAACGATAGATCTCTGAATGAATCTGTGATTCTGTGAGCAACTCAATCTGCCTGCCTGCTTTGCCTGATTTTGGGTAAAAATTGCTCTTTTTTAAATAAAAATTCAGTATTTATATAAATATTTATAATATCTACATACAAGCCATGCCCAGCCAGTCACATGTCCAAGCCACTCCCACAAATTAGGCCACGCCCACAGGACTGGTTGTTAAGAAATTTGAATCCCACCCCTGTCCCTGTGTGTGTGTGTGTGTGTGTATGTGTGTGTGTGTAAGAGAGAGAGAGAGAGAGGGAGGGAGGAAGAGAGAGGTTATATCAGATCTCTCTTTCTCTGTCTCTGTCTCTGTCTCTCTCTCTCCCACCAATGTCAACAAGCCACCATCAGTCAAAATTCAAATTAGTGGTCCCTGGGATTTAAAATTATGAGTTTGGTGGTCCCTGAGGTCCAAAAGGTTGGCGACCCCTGGACTAAAAGACTTCCCTTCCAACTCTGTTATTCTGCTTTCTGCTAACAATATTCCCTGACCATCTATATCAAACTCACATCATCATGGCAGCATCATGTGTTGTATCAGTACTTTTTTCCCCCCTTTACTAAACCGAGCATGGGCATGGCCAGCACGTGATGCATCTGGCCTGTGGGCAGTGAGTTTGACAGCCTTGATCTATATCATGCCAGGTTAAATGAACCCTCTATCTAATTTATTGGCTAAAAATTCAAATTAATAATACCACATCAAAATCCACAATGTTGTAAATATCACTTTTAAAAAGAGATTGGACAGCCATTTGTCTGAAACAGTGTAGGGTCTCTTACTTGAGCAGAGGACTGGACCAGAAGACATCCAATGTCCCTTCAAACTTTGTTATCTTGTTATGTCAAAACTTCTAAATGTATAATCAGAAATGAAGGATAGATTCATAGATTATTCAACACTGACCAAGTGCACCATAGGTTCCAGCATGTATTTGATTTTTCCAACAGCAAAGGCATGAAGATCGCTATTCATTTCAGGACAAAATGGTTTCTGGTTTATTCATCATTTATGTTTTTGCCTTATGGAACTAGACAGTTTTATTCTAGGGATCTTCTAAACCATTCTCTGCAGGCCACCCTTGAAAGCAACTGGGTCTCCTGTGTAAGACTGTGTTTTTCTTGTGTGTACTTTCTGATTTGTTAATTACATAACATATTTGTCTTGGTGTTTGGTATTTGGATTTTAATTAAGCTGTCTCCTTTCTATTGCTTCTCAAACAAACTTTCAGGATTTACTGAGATTAATTATGCCTCTTGTGATTGAGCATTGTTCTATGCCACATCTCCCTATTCCAGTGGTGGGATTCAATTTTTTTTTTACTAGTGGTTCTGTGGGCATTGCTTGGTGGGTGTGGCATGGATTGGTAGGCACGTCTTGGTGGGTTTGGCAGGGAAAGGTTACTGCAAAATCCCATTCCTTTCCCATCCACTAACCTGATTTCCAGGTGATCATTGGTAAATCTTAATTAAGACCTAGTCAATATTTACCCATGTATATATGGATTTAAGTGACAGTAGCAGTGCCATTTCAAAGTATTTATTTAAGAAATTTAAAGCCTGCCCACTTTCAAAGTGACTCTGGTCAGCTTACATTAAAAAATAAGAAACCCATAATAAGAATCCCATGTTTCTGGATAAGATACTCCCTAAAACAGAAAACATAACCACAGATTTCCACAAACAATCTTCTGTGGAGGGCAACTGAAACTCGGAACACAGAGAATAGATGGTGGAGGGGTGGGGCCAGTCAGAGGTGGTATTTGCCAGTTCTCCAAACTACTCAAAATTTCTGCTACTAATACTATAATAGCTCCCATACTAATGACAGTGAAAATATCACCAAATAGTTTTAAATAAATTTCTTTCTATGTTTAGCTCATTTGTGTTTTTAGTATTTATAGTGGCTGTAGTTATAAACCATCTCTATTTTTCATACAAACATTCATCATTTTTCTTCCTCTAACTTCTACTTCTTGTCTTTAGCCACTCATATAATCTGTTCCATATCAAATAGTATTCTAAGTCTTCTTTTTGTTTTATTTTTTAGATTAATCTGTCCATATGTTAGAATATGAAATATTCAAGAATATGTCAGATTCTTGGGGGTCTCCATTCTGTTCATCTAGTTCTAGGAAGGCTGAAAAATGAAAAGAACCAAAACAACCCAAAACAAGTTCCCAATAGCATAAATAAAATAAACTTTTTGTATTACCAAAAATGTATGGAATCCCTTATAAACTGGATTGTATAAGGGTCAAATCACAGCAAGTGCTTAAAAACAGATTATCAAACTTTATCTTGAATCTCGTTGTTTTTTTACAGAACTTCAGTGAAAATTAAACTTTTGATTTTATAAGAGCATCTTAATTTTCCTAGTATTGGGGGTTTGAAATGATATATTTTTAATGCTATTGATGTTTCATGGTTAGTTAAGAGTCTTGAGTGGTTTTTGCTTTAAATATATTGTATTTTAAATAGCATAGCAATAGCATTTAGACTTACAGTATATGCTGCTTCACAGTGCTTTACAGCTCTCTCTAAATGGTTTACAGAGTCAGTATATTTGCCCGCAACAACCTGGGTCCTCATTTTACCCACGGAAGGATGGAAGGTTGAATACATATATAAACAAGGCACAGAATACTGGCTGATAGAAAAAGCAGGAAACATTGGATGAAATATGGGATACATGTTATATCCTATCTTTAGTTTGCCATCATTTTTCTCTTACAGAAAATTTGAGATATTTGGTTTGATTGTCTATGGAGATTGTCAGTCATCCAGGTCATGTTTGTCCCCCCAAAAATGCTTTTTTAATAGTAACTGGATTTTGTTTTTGTTTTACTTCATTTTGCTTCTCATCCATGCTTCTTCAGTTCTGACTTAATGGTGGAGAATGGAAGGATTCACTGTATATTCCTTGCAGTAATCTGGTTGTTAGTACTCTTTCTGTGAGTCATTGAGGCTACTTGTAGGTTTATCTATCCTTCACCATTCAATCAGAAGTGAAAAAGCTTCTTGGATGAGAAGAGAAACATCTGCAAGGGGGGTGGGGAGCAAAGCCCAGTTGCTTTTTGAAAAAGCACCTTTGAGATATTTGGTTTGACCTTCACCACATAGAACAAAACCCACTTTCAAAATTTAAGGATATGGAAAGAACAAGGATTGTAACAGTTATGAATCTGAAGTAAAGATTCAACTGATATTCCTGGAAAGCTAAAATATTCCTGGTTTCTTAAACATTTCTCAGTAGTTTTTCCCCTGTAGGAAGTTTTTACCACTTTCAAGTCTAGTCAAGGGACATTGACTTCCAAACAACTATTAACTAAGACCCAGCCAGATTTTTCAATCCATCTAATATGAGTTGTTGCCATCTAGCTGGACTGGCATCATTTAGACACTAACAATTGACCCAATTGTGTACCAGTCTACATTCTCTTGAAAGATAAAAGACCTGACTACACACAGAGAGAGAGAGAGAGAGAGACAGACAGACAGACAGACAGAGACAGAGACAGACACAGAGAGAGAGAGAGACAGACAAACAGACAGGCAGAGAAAGAGATGGTGACAGAGACAGAGACAAAGAGAGACAGACAGAAAGACAGAGACAGACAGAGGCAGACAGAGATAGAGATAGAGAGAGATAGAGATAGAGAGACAGAGGTAGAGACAGAGAAAGGGAGAGAGTCTTTGTTGATTACAGAAGATGAATGGTGTTTATTTACCAGGAGAAAGCTGGATAGTTTCTATCTGAATAGGCCAGCTGTCTACTACAACTGGACAATTCAGATTTCAATTCCAAAAAATGCTCTGCTGCATGCATAAACATGATTGTAACACCTGCAGGCATATTGTTGTTGTTGTTGTTGTTGTTGTTTAACCTCAGGTGGCTTAGAAAGCATGATACACCAGACCAGGTGTCTTTTTTTGATAGGATATTATTACAAGAAAAAGAAAAGATCGCTTGTTCTGTAATAGGAGATGATATTTTCAACGTTTCCACCTTTAAAAAAAAAATCTATTGCACACGTAATAAACTAGTCCAGGAGGAAGGAAGGTTTATTATACAATGCGCTAACACTATGTTTCTTTGTTTGGCTCCCAATGAGTTTCCACACAGGAAGAATATCCAATATGGTGACCTCACCAAGCAGTAAAGTGCCAAAATTAATTTTATACTTTCAGAAGCTTGGAATGCACTCTGTTGAATTTATAAACCAACCCCAGCTTCATGTGTCACTGCAGTGAAGCTGACAAAACTGTGAATGGGTAGCACTGACTTCTTTCCAGAGGTAATGAATTCACCAATAAACTTTGTTTCTTGGATTCCAGGTGGCTTTGCTACAGCAGGCATTTTGGAACTGAAGCTTGAAATATCTTTGTCTTAGTAATGAAGTATTTTTGTTTTACCAGGGATCATCAATCACGATTCAACTGGACATTGATCTTTTGGTTTCATATTTTCCTCCTATGTTGATTAATTTTTTTTTTTGACAAAGAAGTACTTAAATTGGAGCAAACTACCAGCACCTTATTGGAAACTCGAAAGGGCAAAATTTGGCCTGTGCATTTAATTGATGTATTATACCTAAATAGAACTTACATTAAAAATAATAATAATGGATGATGGGATGAAAATGTCCACTATGGAATGAAATGGCTGGAGTACAAAAAGAGACATAATTATTACCTTATAAAATAAAGCAAGATTAAGGGCACTTGTATTAGGCAGAGGACATAAAAGAAAAAAAGGGTTTTCTTTTAATCTCATTCTATAAGTTAATTCACAAAAGTAAAGGTAGAACTTGTTTGGCACAAATGTTTATCCATTTCATCTCTTTATGTTATGTCAGTATTTAATTCCCCAACCACCACCCACAAAAGCCAAATTGCAAGCAGAGTGAACTCAATAAATAAATAAATAAATAAGTAAGTAACAAACTCACCCAGTAATTATGCTTATTTTTCCATAGTGGTGGATGTTTGGGAAAACATTCAAAAGCCTTTTGAAAATTGCATTTAGCCCAAGTTTACTCTATTATTACATTTGTTATTGTTGAGTAAGAAATCTGGGTCACTTGGACCACTTTTCCTTAAGAAAAACCCAGTATGAATACGATTGTATACGACTTTGGAAAATAAAACAACATTACAAGAAAAGATAATGCATTTCTGAATTAACTCGTACAAGAAAAACAGTTGTCAGTTGAGAAATCTGGGTCAATAACTTAGATCTCAATAAAAACTTATACAGAATGGGTAAAATGAGTTGTTATAAGATGAAATTATTTCCCACACAGTTATGAGAAAAGTGGAGTTCTTCTGGGTTAATTGATCTAACAAAAAAGCATAAAATATCTACGATAAGTGTTATATGTGAAAATTTACCTTATACACCTAAGAATATAAAAAACCAGACAGATTCCATATTTGTTCTTAATCTGACATTCTAGAGATCTGTACATTTATATAACTTGTTATTAACTTGTTATTCTGTAGAATTGCAAAATATTATGTCTTTGGCTTGGTTTGAGATCCATAAGAGGTCGCCTTGACATTATAGGGTCGTTAATGATCTTTTGTGTAATCTTTTAAGTGAAAAACAGGAAATCTGATAATAATGATGAAGATGAGAAAAGTTAGGGGATTTTCATGGATGCATGGGAGGAGTTATGAAAAAATACCCAATACTTTCTTATGAGAATCTCTATAATGTCTATGTGTGAAAAACAGGAAGTATTATGTAATTATTTTAACTGTGCTAATCCTATATAAGGCTGTATTTACTGGAAGGGGGTATCTCCTTTCTCCTAAACTGTTGTTTGGAGTTGGGGGCCAGTATTACAATTTCTTATATTAATGCCTTCTACGGATTCTGATTATCACAGTCTGTTGTTTTATTTTTATCATATTCTCACAATAAGGCTTCAATATTGATGCTAAGTTAGAACATAGAATCATAGAATTGGAAGGAACCTCAAAATTCTTCAACTCCCATTCCCTGCTCAAGGCAGAAGACCTTATCACAAACGAATGATAATGTAGGTAATAGTGGTTAGGCTATTTTCATGTAATAATATAATTATGAATATGAAGCCCTCTTTCCCTCCCTCCCCTTCCTTTCCTTCCTTTAATTCATTTCCTTCCTTCCCTTCCTCCTTCCCTTCCTCCCTCCCAGAGGCCCCAAGGTATTTTAATCATGTTTTCCATAAGAAAATGTGCTTTCTGAACAAAGGACAAACCATAGCATAGTACAAGTAACATAGCATGGTTTAAAAACAAAACAAAAAAAAATCAATTTTCTGCCCTCACCCCCCAAAAAGTCATCCTACCTCACATCAAAGTCAGCTAATTGCATTATTTTCCTGACCAAATTATTCTAAATACTGCCATAGCCAACAATATGACCCCAACCTTATTGCAAGTCACTCTGGGATAAGCAGTGTAGCGTTGTGGAAAACAGTGCTTCTTTCTTTCTATATATGGGTATGTGTACATTTGCACATGTGCGTGGGCTGTCATCACCCTTATGAATCCCAGGAGCTGAAATATGAGAATACATAGGGTTAATTGAGGACTCCCAATGCTCCTGTTGGAGATAAAATTTCCTTGGGAAATGGAATAACTTGATTAAACATGTGCTGATTATGAACCCAGGATTCCTCAGGATTTATAGGACTGCTTGACAGAAAGTATTAATGCTATAATTTTCACATTCCTCTGCCCTGGAAAGAGAGGGAATTCTTATTTTTTTAAGAACTGGGTACAGAGATGTTGATATGCTTAAATAAGTCCCTGTCCTTTTTGTGTAAGGCAGAGTATCAGCTATCCACACACCAGTAGTAGGATTCAAAATCTTTTACTACTGGTTCTGTGGGCATGGCCTAGTGGATGTGGCAGGGGAAGGATACTGTAAAATCTCCAGTCAGAGGTGGTGTTTGCCGGTTCTCCGAACTACTCAAAATTTCTACTACCAGTTCTCCAGAACTGGTCAGAACCTGCTGAATTACCACCTCTGACCCCCACACATGAGAGAGAGAGAGAGGGAGGGAGGGAGGGGGAGAAAGAGAGAGAGAGAGAGAGAGAGAGAGAATATATAGTAGTTTGAAGTACAACTTATTATTGTTATTTTGCATGCTGACTTAGTGTGCCCATATATTTTGAAGTGTCTTATTGAGCTCCGCAAATTTCATATGAGGAAATCAGTATGCGGAAACAAGCCATGTTATTCATAGGTCCTTCTCAGGATACATCAACTTCCATACATAAAGTGAACCCAAGGAGTAGTTTATCATATTTTCCACATGGCACACCAGCAGCTGGGTGCCATTTTCCCCTGCATTTAAAACTAGGCTGAATATTTTGCTGCCTCGTATGAATGTGTAAAGAAATATTTTGGTCTTTCAAAAGCAAAACAAAACAATATCTACCATGCAAAGTTTAGAGGGACCCACAGGTCCAGTTGCAGACTGTGAGATTGAGAAATTAACTTGATAAAGTGCATGCAGCTGATTTAGAACGTAATTTCATGTCTCCTTTCTTATGTGATGCAAGTTACCCAATGATCCATTCCACCAGTAGTGACAGACATATTTCCTGCTCAGAAGCTGAAACAAGTTCATC
>NW_020769335.1:6600429-6612895 GCF_900518735.1 Pseudonaja textilis | reverse complement strand
TCTCTCTCTCTCTCTCTCTCTCTCTCTCTCTCTCTCTCTCTCTCCCTCCCTCTCTCTCCCTCCCTCCCTCCCTTCCTCTTTTGCTGCCTTGGTAATATATATGCCTTGGGGCACAGCCCCATGTTCTGAACATAAAATCATAGATGCAATCTTGAAACAATAAATGAGCACTTGATGACCGAGGGTTATAAATCTTTAAGCAAAATGACTAAGTAAGGAGAAAAAAATGTTGACCTGAGCAACACGACTTAGTAGGCATTGATGTTAGGTGATTCAGAGGTTGTTCTGAGGACCCCAGTTGTATTTATTTCCTACCTAAGGAATAATAAGAGTGTTAGCTATGTCCTTTGTTTATAGTGTTTATCTTCATCATGAGAGCCAGTCAGGTGTAGTAGTTAAGCCATTAGGCTAGAAACAGGGAGAGAGTAAATTCTAACTCCACCTTAGCAGTCATTGTAGTAACCTTGTGCCAGTCACTCTCTCCCAGCCGTAGGAAGAAAACAATGGCGAAACACTTCTGAAAAAAACTTTGCCAAGAAAATGGCTGGGACACATGAAGGCAGTTTCTGAGAATCAGACATAATTGAATTGGAGAAAAAAGTCTCCACATCATGATCACCCTCTTCTTCCTCATCAACAACCAATTTCATACATTGTAAGACATTTTTAAAAAAGGAACAAAGAAACACTGGAATGTTCTCCAGTTCAGAAAGTGAATCTGTCCATTTTGTAACAATGGATTTATGAATATTATTTTCCACCAAATAGTTTCCTACTGCCCAACATCCATCTCTCCAAGACATATTCAAAAAATTCTGAAAATGCAGATCTATCATACAATGCAATTCTTATACATGACATAATCAAATGAGTGTCATCATACTCATGGATTGCATGTAAAGTTCACAAACATGTAGAGTAGAAGTACTGAGTAATGATAATAATGATTAAAAATAGCCAACAATTAATCTCTCTGCATTAATGATCACAGCATGTTATCTCTCTCTCTCTCTCCCTCCTCCCCTTTCTCTCACACAAACACACACAAGAATAGATTAACAGAGTTGGAAGGGACCTTGTAGGTCATCTAATCCAACTCCCCACCCAAGCAGGAGACCCTACCCCATTTCTGACAGATGTCAGTCCAATCTCTTATTGAAAGTCTCCAGTGATGAAGCTCCCACTACTACCGAGGGCAACTTCTGTTCCCTGGGTTGATTGTTCTCACTGTCAGAAAATGTCCCCTTATTTCCAGGTTAAATCTCTCCTTGTTCAGTTTCCATCCATTATTCCTTGTCTGGCCTACAGGTGCTTTAGAAAATAGATTGAATCCTTCCTCTCTGTGGTAGCCCCTCAAATATTGGAAGACTGCTATCCTGTCTCCCCTGGTCCTTCTCTTCACTAGACTAGCCATGTCCAGTTCCTGCAACCATTCTTCATATTTTTAGTCTCCAGTCCCCTAATCATCCTGGTTGCTCTTCTCCGCACTTTTTCTAGAGTCTCAACATCTTTTTTATAGTGTGGTGACCAAGACTGGATGCAGTACTCTAGGTGTGGTCTTACTAAGGCTTTATAGAGTGGTATTAGTACCTCACTTGATCTTGATTGTATCCCTCTGTTATTGCAATTCAGGATTGAATTGCAGGATTTTTCAGGATTTTTGGGTGGCTGCTGCACACTGCTGGCTTATGTTTGTGTGTGTGTGTGTGTGTAAAATTGGAAGCTAATGAGAATGAAATAAAGTTGCCCTTTGAAAGATTAAGACTTTAGAAGGAGTAATTTTTTGTGTGGTTTTACTCTCCTTTATACAGATTGATTTGGTTTGTGTATGTACCTCTAAGGATCAAAGACAAAAATTAATTAGCTCACATTTCAATATACATTTTCAATCAAAAGTGTAATCTCATCTGTAGCTGTCTTTCTGACTTCCCACTTTTCTGAATATTATAATAATTAAAACAAAGAAAACTAAGTTGGGTAAAATATGTAAAAATTTTGGGCAAAATTGCTTGCCTAATAAAATGCATGCAAAGTTAATTTAAACTCTGAAATATAAGAAATTGAAGTTGACAGATTTGTCTGTTGTCCCCAAGTCCGTTTTTCTGATTTTGGGTAATCCGTTGTGAATGGTATCTCATTTACCATTTTTTTTTCCTGTATTATTCATCACATTCTTCTTAAGAATTGTTCTTTGTTCAACATGTCCAAACTTGCTTTGCTGGTTTTGACTGAGGGTTATGGAACAAGAGATATCAAAAATGTCAAAAGCTACTACCCCTTCCTGCTCACTCACCCCACTCTAAAAATTGCCACCAGGACTGAAGTTTCTTAGGATGTGGAGCAGGTCTGTCAAACTCCAGGCCTGTGGGCTGGATGCATCACATGCTGGCCACAGCTATGTCCAGTTTAGCAAAGGGGAAAAACGTTCAGATACTTTGCATGATGCCACTGTGATGATGTGAGTTTGACACCCCTGATGTAGAGGGACTAAAAACTAACCTGGATAAATGAATCAACATTCCAATAAGGGACAGTGGAAACCCAGATTACAGATTACAGATAATCAGAGTTGGAAGGGACCTTGTAGGTCATCTAGTCCAACCCCCCACCCAAGCAGGAGACTCTACACCATTTCTGATAAATGTCAGTCCAATCGCTTCTTGAAAGTCCCAACTGATGGCGTTTCCACAACTTCCGAGGGCAACTTCTGTTTCATTGGTTGATTGTTCTCACTGTCAGAAAGTTTCTCCTTGTTTCCAGGTTAAATCTGTCCTTGTTCAGTTTCTATCCATTATTCCTTGTCTGGCCTATAGGAGCTTTAGAAAATAGCTTGACCCCCTCCTCCCTATGGCAGCCGTTCAAATATTGGAAGACCGCTATCATGTCTCCCCTGGTCCTTCTCTTTACTAGACTAGCCAAGCCCAGTTCCTGCAACTGTTCATTGTATGTTTTAGCCTCCAGTCCCCTAATCATCCTGGTTGCTCTTTTCTGTACTATTTCTAGAGTCTCAACATCTTATTTATAATGTGGTGACAAAAACTGGATGCAGTACTCTAGTGTGGTCTTATTAAGGCTTTATAGAGTGGTATTAGTACTTCCCTTGAACTTGACTGTATCCCTCTGTTAATACAATTCAGGATTACATTATCTTTTTTGGTGGCCGCTGCACACTGCTGGCTCCTATTTAGCTGGTTGTCCACTAAGACTCCAAGATCCCTCATTCATATTTTGCCAAGACTATATCTGGCTATCGATTTTCATCTGACAGAAGCTGTATCTTAATAGTATGAGCCATGTTAACCCCAGAATAACATAGTTGGAAGGAATCTTGAAAATTTTCTAATCCAATCCCCTGCTCAAGCAAAATATCCTATACCATTCCAGACAAGTGACTGCCCAGTCTCCTCTTTAAAACCACCAGTGATAGAGCACCCACAATTTCTGAAGGCTAGCTATCCAATTGATTAATTGTTCTGTCAGGAAATTTTTCCTTAATTCTAGGTTGGTTCTCTCCTTGATAACTTTCCACCCATTGCTTCCTGTCCTGTCTTCAGGTGCTTTCGAGAATAGATTGACCCCTGTTCTCTATGACAGCTCCTCAAATATTGGAAGACTGCTCTCATGTTTAATGAAGAGAAGTGTCCTTCTCTTCATTAAACATTCCCAGTTCCTGCCAGAATTTGCCAAATTAAATACCTGATTCAGGAGCATGACCTTCATTGTCCTGAAATAGAAGCAATGTGTCAGTCATTTAGCTGATTATTTAATTTTCACTGCCACTGTTTAATTTCCACTGATGTCCCCTCAGGTGCCACAACAGAGCTTGGCTGGTCTTGAGTTTGGCCCACTTAACTTATATGTGTGAGGCATTTATTTGCCATTAAGCCTCAGGCATAATATCAATATTAATATTAATAACAGTATTAATATTAATAAATAAATGATAACAATGACAACGATAATGATGATGATGATGAATATTTTTAGGCCAGTCCTAATTATGAAGGTATAAAGATTTTATTTCTTGTATTTTCTTCACTGTAATAGCAGAGTAGATAAGAAAACTAATAGTGCTAAAAAAGGGGGTGTGTGGAATTTATGTGCATTTTATTACCAAGATACCGTTTATATCCAAATATGATTTCAACCCCAACATCATCCACAAATATAATTCCTTCTCTTCTATATAAAAAGATTTAAACAAACTCTGGTGACATTTGAATTCCTCATACGTGAAGAACGGGGAAATCTTGACAGGATAAGCTGCTTTAGCCTTTAAAAGTAGGAAGCTTAAAACTCAAAATCAGTTTGAGTTCTCTGAGTAGGTCTTTGTCTCTTAGGGGGGAAAAAAAGATGAACAGAAGCACAAACTAGATAACAGCCTTTTATGGGGTACAGAAATTAAAGTAACCAAATTGCCTTTCAAAGAGATCCTCGGGGCTTTAATGTAAAAATAACTATTATTTTATTAGACAAGACTCTAATCCAGAAGCTGCTTAGACAGTACTCCAGACTTCCAAAGGATGATCAATGCTTTGCTTCAAGACATGATAGGAAGGGATAACAAAGCAGCTTCTGGAGAGCCATCTGGTGGCCATGTGGATTTAATCCATCCAAAATAACTCAGAGAGGAGCTAGAGGCAGGGGGAATAGCAACTAGAAAAGGCACAAAGTTATGACTTGACTAGGTAACTTGCTTCTTAATTTACATAAGGGATTAGGAATCAGAAGGTATTCTAATGAGAAAGGTGTCGTGTTAAGCTGTACAGTCTAAACCAGGGAGTTTCAAACTCAGTTTCATTGAGAGCTACATCAGGGTTGCATTTGACCTCAGGGGAAGGGGAAGGTATGTGTGGCCAGAGTGGGTGTGGCCAACTCGATGTCACTCATATGATCAAATGCCACTTTTGCTAGTAGTTTGTTTTGCTAGGGTTCTGCCGGTGAAAATGGAGCTTGTGAGGGCCACACGCAACCCTCATGAGCTCCGTTTTCACTGGCAGAGGCACTGCGGGCTGGTCCTTCACTGTTTTCAGGGAAGCCCCCTGGGCCAGATCTAAGCACCCCCATGGGCCAAATCTGGCCTAGAGGCCTTGAATTTCACACCCTTGGTCTAAGCCAAGGGGCTTCAAACTTGGCAAGTTTAAGGCTTGTGGACTTCTACTCCCAGAATTCTTGAGCTAACGTGACTGAAAGAGGAATCCTGGGAGTTGAAGTCCACAAGTTTTAAAGCTGTTAAGTTTGAAGACCCCTGGTCTAAACAATCAACTTTGTTTACTTCCTAAACTCAGACTAGATCAGCCAGGTGAGATCTCTGGCTGATCTGTTTCATATTTCTGTCTCAGAAAAGCTCTTGCACTTATTGTGTTCATTGACTTACAAGTCACACAATCACAGACAATCAGCCCAATAGAAACTGTGAAACTTCAGCCTAAAGAAAGTGACCTCAAATCCATTACATTCTGTGGACAGGAAAACCAGGGCATAAGTATTTAATAATTAAGTTCACTATAAATAGGGTTTACGTTTAATACATAACAGTTACTGGAAATCTATTGTAGAAAGTTAGCCCCCTCCTCCCCCCAGACGAATGAAATATTTTAGGAAATATTAAAAAGGCAGAATATTCTATTTTCCTAAAGGAAAAATGGAGAAACATGTTCTTAAGAGACAGAAAGCAATGCTCCCTTCTTTAATAGCCCACAGCAGATTCAGCACTAAAGAGCTTATTGAAAAAAGACAGGTATCTAGATTTCCCTATTCATAAGCAAATAGCCATCACCCAAGATCCAACACAGGAAAAAGCCATTCAGCCAAAATAAGGAATTGTCCAACACCCTTTCAGAACACAAGGCCCTTCATGGCATCACTCTCACAAATTTCAACCAAACCTGGGAGTTCAGACACACCTAGGATTTGTACTTTGCCTATAGAGCCAGCTATGACCCCTACATAACCCCTACATGGCTCCATGGGAGTCTGACAACAGCCAGTAGAATGCATGTTATTGCACAGGAACAGGAAGTTCAAGTGCAAAACCCAAAGAAGGTATTAAAAACCATTTACTCTCAACTCCATTTTGTCAACTGCCCAGAACCCATGTGGTTCTGCTTCATCAATAAATCAGCCTTTCCAATCAGCCTCCAGCCTCCATTTTGTCTCCAGTGCCTTTCTCCTGGCTTGGAAGTGAACCAGATGGATATTTCTTCCCACACTTTCATACAGGCTATTACAGTATTTCTACAATATATTGATCAATCAAAAATTCTTGTATCCTTGGACGCTTGGTTATCTGCTCCCAGACCAGCTGGCTTGAAGAAACTTCCCCTTTTCTTGCTGATTTAATGGCCCTCTTGAAATAATTTCCCATTAAAGACTCAGCATGTCAAACATTTTTAACATTTTTCTCGACTATTCAGAAATATTATGAAATCAGAACCACTGGTCAGTATGCATGTAACTACCTGTGACTGTTATCTCCTCTCTCAATCATACAACTTGCAAACCACTCTACAATTTATTTACTGTGTGACCAGGGCTGGGGTTCAAATTTCTTAACAACCAGTTCTGTGGGTGTGGCCTAATTTGTGGGTGTGGATTGGTGGTCATGTGACTGGGTGGGCATGGCTTGTATGTAAATGCTGTAAATATTTATGTAAATATTGATTTTTTTTAATAAAAAAGAGCAACTTTTACCCAAAATCAGGCAAAGCAGACAGATAAATTGAGTTACTTGCAGAATCAGAGATTCACTCAGAGATCTATCCTTCTGCAATCTGCTGCCTGAGTCTGCACTGAAAAATAGAAGCTTCGTCCTAAGGAAGGCTCAGCTCTGTTCTTAGGCCACCTCTCTCCCCTCCACCTGAATACCACCCCGACTGGGCCTCTAAGGGAAGCCTCCTGGGCGAAGGCAAAGCAGTACAACTGTGATTTAAATTAGCTAGAAAGCAAGAAATCCAACAATCTCCTGCTTTCTAGCTAATATAAATCTCCCGGTACAGCTGATAGTTGGAACAGATGATCTTCGGGAGGAAAGGAAAAATAGCAACTTACCCAAAATTAGGTGAAGGCACAATGCAGGCAAGTTGGGTGGCACACATGCCAGGTAAGGAGTGACTGCGGGTGCAGGGAGGGGCTGGGAGGGGCAGGGCCGGCCATTTGTCAGTTCTCCGAACTGCACAAAATCGTAACAACCCATCCTATAGAATTGGTCCGACCAGGTAGAATCCCACTGCTGTGTGTGACTAGGTCTGCTATTATCTATAGGTGACCATGGAACATATCTATAACACAATATAGAACAAGCCATGAAGATCTAGCTGGAAGTATCCTTCAGCCTCATTTTGGAAGGCCTGTCAAAGTATGGGGTGGGTTTGCAAATTACAGCACTTGAATCAGAAGTCAGTGGAAATGACTAGGTGCATTTGTGTTAGCTATCTTGTCTAGTTAATAATGACACAAAACTATTCATTGGCTGCACTCAAACAGAATAATAAAACAGAATCTTTTCATCTCATTAACCATTTTGAAATCTTTTACTGAGTAGGCACAGTAACTTACATTGCGTGTAACTGAATGTGATTTCTTTATTAT
This sequence comes from Pseudonaja textilis, assembly GCF_900518735.1. Next base: position 6,605,305 of record NW_020769335.1, on the reverse strand, counting down.
CACATATAAAGATAAGTTTATGTGGAGCAGGACTAAAGATCCTCCTTTTTTAAAAAAAATATATCTATTTGTTTATTTTTGATTTGGAGTCCCTCCCACTCCAATGACTGAAGAATACATAAAATTTGTGACATATTACAGTTAATGAAATGACATTATCAAACACCTTCAGCAGCTGTTTCTATCTATGTCCACACTCAATGCGTACATGAAGCTTATCAGATGCCAACTGACACATTTCTGAGGATTTCCAAAAACCAAAATGGGCTATGTCTTTATACCATGGCTTAGCACAACAAATTTTATCCAGACCTTCTATTTTATGTCTTTCCCTTCCTTGAAATAAGGGCAACAGGATATTGAAATTATTTCTGCAAAGAGGGTTGTGGCCTGTCGGCTGCCAGCAGAACTAGCTACAGGGTTTATTTGTCAAAAATGAGCCTGGCCGATCTACAGACCTTTTGGAAGGCTCTGATAAAGAAACAGTATCAGAGACAGAGGCAGAGCTGGGGTCTTCCATCCTCCCCCAGGTGGAAATGTCTTTGGGGACTGAAGTGAGTGAGGCGGCAGAACAGATAGGGCTCATCCCAGATGAACATATGTGCAGAGAGGAGAGGAGAGCAATGGAAAGCAATAAGCCAGCTCTTGGGGAGAGGCAGACGGAGACGATAGCCAGCCCCTCCCTGGCTGGGAAATAAATAGGAGGGATTTGGAAGTGGCCAGTTGTCACGGGCAACCATTTGTTTCTAATATACAGCAAGCAATTTGGATTTCTTGGATAAACCCAGGTTTGTTGGGACTAATCATGTTTGATCTTTTGTTTATCCCTGTGAATAAAATACTATTATTGCCCTGTGAGAAAAATGGATGTTGTTTTACTTGCGAGTAAATGTCTTATCACTACTTGCAAAAGCTGGGTCAGAACAGAGAGCTTGTTTATAATGATGAATGACACGAAGACATGTTGACAGAGGAATTCACCAGGCTCACTTGTAAACATTGCTCTCCTTTTCAGGCATATAATGCCTGATAAATTTTATATGGAAATTAATTGAGTACAATAACTGAGAGTCATAGATGTCATCTGAGCATTGCCAAGTGGAGTCTTAAAAGGACAAAAAACAATCAGGTGAGACAAGATAGACTTCTGGTGCGTGAAATATACTACAACAAGTAACACCAAAAGATAAACTAGTTCAAAGCAGTCTGAACAGGCAGACTGCCAATTCTTTTTGTTTCTCTTTACCCAAGGGTAAACAACTGGTTTTGTGGGCATGGCTTAGGTCACCAAGTTGTGGCTTGGTGGTCATGTGACTGGGTGGGCATGGCTTGGTGGTCATGTTGTTGACTGGGTATGGCCAACTCAATGAGTTGCATTTCCTCACCTAGCCTCTCATGACTGTGCAAATGCTGCAACAGTTGTAAGTGTGAAAAATAGTCATAAGTCACTTTTTTCAGTGTCATTGTAACTGTAAATGGTCACTCCACACAAGCAAAGTACCAGCAAAGGAGGGTAAAAAACTCCAGAGAAGTTCCTGAGACAGGAAGTCTAGTCCTGCCAAGAATGTAATAAGGATTAATGGAAAGGCAGTTTCTGAAGCAACACCAGAATGTTTCCTTCCTGCCTTCCTTACAGGATTAGCCAGTAATTTCTTCTAACAACCGATTCTCCGAACTGCTTAGAACAACCAGTTCTAGTGAATAGGAGCGAACTGGTAGAATCCCACCCCTGTCTTTATCCCTTTGAAAGAAACTGGACCAGCAGCTTCTGATGGGCCTCTTACATTTTTAAAGAAGTATTTTCAGCCTGGATATTAAAGAGTCCCAGCAAATATATATATATGTTTTCTTAAGTTTTCGCGGGTACTTACATGTATTGCATTCAGTTTTGTTTGGGTATTTTCCCACGTCATTATAGATGTGCTTTTAAAGTTGTAGCAACGTTTTGGCGGAATTGCATCTGCCATCATCAGGCTTCTGTATTGTGTTCATCTGTGAGTCAGACTTTTACAGTGGTTTCAGTTTTAAATTTGGGGCTAGCCTACTGCTGTGCCAGAATGTTTTTTTCTTCATCCTGATTGGTTGGGAATCTTGGTCTGTGTTTATTGGTCTTGGAGTTTGCTGTGCTCTGCTTGATTGGTGTTTCTAATATTTTCTGTCTGTTTTGTGGCTCTTTTTGTGTCTTGATTGGCTGGCAACATTGTGTTCCTGTATTGGAGGCCTTTAGTGCAGCATGGCTCTGGGTAAATGGACAGCTATCATTTGTTAGGAAGCTAGGATTCATCTGGATACCTGGTTGGGGTGTGTTTGAGCTGGAGGTATCGGGGGGATCTGTTTGTGCCCAGGTGTTTGCCTGGCTTGTGGTGTGGAGATTTTTTTGTTTGTGAGTGTAGGCTTCCAAATGATTGACAGTCTGGTGGAATCATCTCTTTTTATTCATGCTTTCAGGTCTTTTTTCAATCTCTATGGCTTCTCTGATAATTCTATAGCTGGAATTGTTCAATCACACTTGGCCAATAAAGTATTCTATGATCTATGATTCTATGAGAGATAACAAATAGATGGTAGATAAATCGATGGATGGATGGATGAATGGATGGATAGATAGATAGATAGATAGATAGATGGATGGATAAGTAGAGAGAGAGAGAGAAAGAGAGAGAGAGAGAGAGAGAGAGAGAGAGAGAGAGAGAGAGAGATAAAGGGATGGGATTCAAAAATTCCAGCAACCGGTTCGCTGCCAGGTTGCTGGGTGGGTGTGGTCATGGTGGGTATGGCCCACCAGAACTTCATGTTTCCAGCTTCTGGTTGCCTCCAGACCCCAGGGGAGGCTCTTTGACCCTCCCAAGGCCCTGGGGAAGGCTGTTTTGCCCTACCAAACAGCCTCCCCTGGGCTCTGGAGGCCCACCGGAAGCTGGAAACAGGCCCATTTCCAAACGTCCAGTCCTTCCAGGAGGACCATTTTTTGCCTTTCCAAGGGTCCAGATGTAACTTTAACAAACATCTGTTTTGACTGAACTGATCCAAACATTTTTTGCCTTCCCAGATGTAACTTTAACAAACTTCTGTTTTGACTGAACTGATCCAAACCAGTAGAATCCCACCCCTGGATAGGTAGGTAGATAGATAGATAGATAGATAGATAGATAGATAGATAGATAGTTTGTCAAACAATTATTAGACAACAGGTATAAGTATGAACATGGTAATAAACACATGAAATGGATACAAACAAGAAAAAAAGAAACAATAGGACAGGGACGGTAGGCACATGGGTGCGCTTATGCACACCCCTACAAACCTCTAAGGTAAGGGGTGAGGTCAATAGTAGACAGCCTAAGGTTAAAGTTATAGGGGTTTGGGGAAGAAACCACAGAGTCAGATAGAGTATTTGAGACATTGACCCCTCTGTTGCTGAAGTCGTATTTCCTGCAATCAAGTTTGGTGCAGTTAACCTTGAGTTTGTATCTATTGTGTGCTCTTGTTTTGGTTGAAGTTGAAGTATTCATTTGCAGATAGGACATTGCAATGTATCATTTTATATACTATACTTAGATCGAACTGAAGGCAGCATAGTCCTAGGTTTTCTAGGTCAAAATTTTAAGTCTGGTGGCATAAGGTATTCTGCTATGAGTAGAGGAATGGAGGACTCTTCTCGTAAAATATTTCTGGACTTTCTTAATTGTATTAATGTCAGATATGTAATGAGGTTTCCAGACTGATGAGCTGTATTCAAATATTGGTCTAGCAAATGTTTTATTTGCTCTAGTTAGTAGTGTGATATTACACACAAAAAAGCTAAAAATATTTGTTACAAGATTTTACCAGTTAATGAATAATTCAATTTTAACAACAACAACACAAGAGCATACAAGAGATGTAAACTAAATGTAAACCAATCCAAACTCGATTGCAGGAAGTGATAGTACCGGAGAAAAAGCTATGCAGTGTTAGGTTAACAACTCTTAATGTCTTTTTGGCTGTGTAGTTACACTGGGCTCTAGCACTTACATCATTTGAGATGAGTACTCCAAGGTCCTTGACAAAGTTTGTGTCATCAACAAGGTCTTGACTATTCAGCTTGTATTTTATTTTCTGATATATATATATATTTTTGCCAATATGTAAGACAGAGCATTTATTTGTTGAGATTTGAAGTTGCCGTTTGTTTGACCATTCTGATACATAGTCAAGGTCTTTTTGAAGGGTAGCAGTATTGTCAGTGGTGTTGACTAGCTTTACATCATCAGTGAAAAGAACACAGTTGCTCTTAAGATGATCACAGAGGTCATTTATGTAGAGTATGAAGAGAGTTGGTCCTAGAACACTCTCTTGGGGGACACCACTATTGACAGGTACAGGATTTGATAGGACACTCCCAATTTTGACCATTTGTTGCCTGTTTGACAGGAATGCTTCTATCCAGTTATGCAGGTATCCAGAGATACCATAAGATTTTAGTTTTAGTAGTAGTTTGTTGTGTACCACTGAATCAAAGGCTTTACAGAAGTCCATGTAAATTCCGTCAATTGCTTTGCCCTGATCAAGTTGTGTAGTCCATATATTTTTACAGTGTAAGAGTTGCAGATTATAGGATAAGTTTTTTTTTTTTCTGAAATGAAATTGTTTGTTAGAGAGAAGGTTGTTTGTCTCTAAGTGGAGGATAATGGATTGGTTAATAATTGATTCCATGACTTTACAGGTGACACATCATAAAGAGATTGGTCTATTATTTTCAACTAGGCTGGGGTCTCCCTTTCTGAAGATGGGAATGACTGTGGCTAGTGACCAGAGATTTGGCAAGCAGCTGGTCCTGAAAGATTTTTTTCATAGATAGATAGATAGATAGATAGATAGATAGATAGATAGATAGATA
>NW_020769335.1:6588183-6600419 GCF_900518735.1 Pseudonaja textilis | reverse complement strand
TAGATAGATAGATAGATAGATAGATAGATAGATAGATAGATAGATAGGCAGGCAGGCAGGCAGGCAGGCAGGCAGGCAGGCAGGCAGGCAGACAGACAGACAGACAGACAGACAGATAGATAGATAGATAGGCAGGCAGGCAGGCAGGCAGGCAGGCAGGCAGGCAGGCAAGCAAGACTGTCACATAAGACCATGTTAAAACATTATCCTCAGTCCTTCAACAGCCACATGTAAACTTATGCAAGTTCTGGACTAAATATATGCAAAGAAAAACGCACGTAGCCTTCATAAATACATTATATTTCTCTTACTTATGTTAATGTTCCCACAAAGATAGGTGGCACATAGGACACTACCTAATTTTTGCATTTAGTGATGCAGTGGTACATTAAAACCTCACTACCTGGAAGTGATTTCAAGTGACTATCTACGCAACTGGCCTTACGTACTTCCTTGTTATTATGCCTCATTTAAATAACTGAAGAATAATTACTTTAGAAATAATAACTTTGCATATGAAGAAGTTTATCTTGGTGGGATGTCCTTGAAGGCCATCAGCCTGTAATCCTGTGTACATCCAAGAAGTACTTAAGGCTTCAATAATAGGGAACAACTATATTTGTTGGCATGGAAACTCTGGGTGGCTTTTAACTGGAAATGAGGTTTTATTTACCTGATTCTCTTGTAATGTCAAAGTATTGCACAAAAATAGCTGGGATCTTGTCGTTTATCCACAAAAGTCCTTCACGCATAGTCGATCTGAGATTATTTATATATATATATATATATATATAAAACAATAATGAATAAAATACTTATTCTATTCCAATTCAGCTCTATCATTAATGTTAGTTATAATCTTTGACATCTTTAACATTTCTTTTCAATAGAGTGTCATACTTCTAGGAACACTTACAATATTTCCATAATTTTTTCATGTTTGTTTCATATTCCTCTTCACTTAATTTTTTATAACACATTTATAATAATTAAATGTTCCCCTCCTTTCCTAATTTCATTCTCTCATTCTCTTCATTTCATTTATTTATTAAACATTCCATTACATTACAATGAGTATTTTATCTATCATTTTAATCACACTTGTTTCATATTTTCAAAGTTCATTTCTATTTCTAATAACAATACTATCTTTTGTACCCTTGCAGAATCCCCGTTTCAATTAGGTTTTCACCCATTATCTCTGTGTCTTCTAAATAGGCTTATATCCTTAATCCTTGTATGTTTTCCATGTTTCTCTATGTCCTGTTTCTGTCCTTTATAATTTATTTTGCTTTTCCTCTTCCCCCTCTTCTTCTCCCTTCCCTTTTTGACCCCTTCTCTAATTCTGATTCTCTCTTCTGTAATCCTCTCTTCTGTTTCTTCCTAATGTTGTAATTACTTTTCAAACTATTCTTTTTGGGGGGTTGTTTTTTCAAATCTTAAATTTTTCACTCTCTTTCCCCCCCTTTCCTTTCTTTTCCCCACATAGAAATACTTGGTCATTGAAGATGGCTTCTTCTTTGTTCCACCCTTCTTTTTCTACAGGCATTTCTTGTTGCTTCTCATAGTTCAGGATCCCCATTTCTAAAAATTGAAATAAGAAGCCAAAAGAACCTCTTCCTTCTTGTGCATCTTCTTTCTGTTTTTTAAGTTCCATTCTCAATTGTTCTAAGAGTGATACCATTTTAAAAACTTTTAAACAACCACCCGGTTAATTTTAGTCCTTTAGATCCAATAGCCAAAAATCCAAAAATCACCAAGTAATCCAAATAATCCAAAACTGTTTCTTCTTGCTCCTTTTTTCCACTTTCTCTTCCTGTGTTCTCTTATCTTGGTACAAAGTTTCAGTTAAAATGTATCTTTTGGGAATCTTGTTAAATTTTCACCATTAATTCCTTTCACTTCCAGGTGGTCTCCTCCATTTTCCCAGATCCCACCCTTTTGTTTTTTTTCCTTCTTTTAAAAAGTTTTTAAGAATCCAGAAATCTTTATTATCCCTTTGACATTTTATTTTCAGCTTAAATGCCTGTTAATGTCAAAGTGGATTTTTGCCAGTTTCTTGCTTAAATCTCTTAGTTGTCAATATAGGGAAGAAAAGAAAAAAAATCCTTTCCCTTCCCTCTCTCATCCGCCGCTTCAAAGTCTTCTTTGGGAACAAAGTTGTTCTTTATATTTCAAATTCCAGGGTACCTTATATTGTTGTTTTTTCAGTTCAACCCAGTCAGCCAAAACTTTCTCTTTTTATCTTCCTCCTGCACATTCTTTTCCGGTCAAGTTCTTCTTTGAGGTGGCCATTTCTGACCACTGCTGCTTCAATAATTTCAATTTTCTTCTTTTATTTTTACAATCACATCACTGAACTTAGGACCCACCTTAATTTCTTCAAAGAACAATTCCATACCAGCCCCTGCAGAAGACAGTAAGGTCCATTTACTTCTGTGAGAACAGCTTTGAGATCTATGTCTGTAACTACCTCCTGGTCAACTTTTTGGAATGACTTTTGGACCTAAAGAAGGAGAAAATCTCTCTCTCCCCCTCTCTCCTCTTCCTCCCTCTCCCTCCCTCTCTCTCTCCTTCTCACTCTCTCCCCCCTCTCCCTCCCTCCATGTCTCCCTCTCCCTTCTTCCCCCCCTCTCAATTTTTTGGACAATAGATAATTTTATACATCCTCATCAAGTCTCACATTCAGTTGCTTTTCTTTCCAAACCTGGTCTCAAACATTGCAGCCTGTTTGCACCAGAAAGTTATTCAATTTCCTCTATCTTCACTTGCAATGGTCAGAACTATACACAGTATTTCAGAATTGTAAGTACCCATGATTTCTAAAAGAGCTTCCTCACATTGGCTGTACTCCCACTCCTTGGCATCGGACAAGGCTTTTTATAATGATTTTACATCTTCAGTGAGCTTTTCATGACCTTAAGACCCCTTCAAGGTAAAGTTAGAGTATTTTGTCTCAGTGTCCATCAGTCTGAACAACTACATTTGACATTTTGTTGACTGTTCACAGCCTGAACAGATGCTTCAGGAGCTTCTCGTATTCACTTTAGATTTTCACCACCTGGAATAGTTTGAGAATGTCATTGCTGTTCATGACTACCATGATATCAAGTTATGTATGCATAATTTTGAAAGGAAATTATCCGATCATGTTACTGAAAACTTTCCCTTTTTCTTTTCTTGTATTTTGAAATTCAGATGATTACTGTTTTTTTCTTCTTCTATTCTCTCTGGAAATGCCTTAGATCACCTTAAATGATGGGGATATCTGCAGGAAGTCCAAAAAATATAATGCAAATACATTATGCTTTAAATTAATTTCTGTGGCTAGTATGTTTTTGGTTAACAAAATTCTGTACAGTTTCAGCATACCAAAAATATAATCTCTCACAAGTGAACTTCTTCATCAACAGGAATGCTGACTTACCATCAGCTTACCAAGTACTTAAGTGGTGAGGACATGGCAGTAGAAGGAAACGATAGCCAATGAGCTGGGCAACAACATCCCAATCAATATCTGAAAAGCCACACACAACAGGCACTATATCAATACCACACAGAGAATAGCCCAAAGCACACACTGTACTAGAGAGAAGTTCCCTGAAGATGAGCTCCAGCATGAGTCCAAAATCTTGGAAGATTAAACCTTTGGTCCCCATGTCCAACTGAGGTTAGATTCTGCAGGATGATCTCTACTTATAGGTTAGGAGATTAAAATATACCGAAATATGTAATAGGTTTTAGAATAAGGAGGAGAAGGAGATTATTTTCCAAAGGGAAGTTTTTATTACCTGATGAAAATGTGAACACTTGGATTTTATTTCTGCAATTTTTGTCCCATCTGCTGGGACAAAAAAAAAAGTTGACTTGAGCAACATGAGTTAGTAAGCATTGATGTTAGGTGATATGAACATTCAGGAGTTGTTCTGCAGACCCCAATTGTATTTATCTCCTACCTAAGGGATAATAAGACGTGTTAGCTATGTTTTTCTTTTGTATTGTCTATCATCATCATGAGAGCCACTCAGGTGTAGCAGTTAAGTCTAGAAACAGGAAGAGAGTGAATTCTAACACCATCTTAGAAAGTCATTGTGATAACCTTGGTCCAGTCACTATCTCCCAGTTGTAGGAAGAAAGCAATGACAAAACACTTATGAAACACTTTGCCAAGAAAATGGCAGAGTCTTGTGAAGGCAGTTTCTGAGAATCAGACATAATTGAACTAAAGAAAATAGTCGCCTCATCATGATCACTGCTGGGACAAGTGACCACTGCTGTGACAAAAAAGAAAAAAGAAAAAGGCTCCCAGCTAAATCTGGAATGAAAATAATGTACATCCCTATTTGTCATACAAGTAGTATGCTAGATGAATAAGAACCAAATGAATCTATAAATTCACTGGACAGAATTTGGCTATTCTTTTCAGATGTTTGTCTTGTAGAAGAGTAAGCTCAGTTTCTTTCCAGAGTTAGTTCAGATCTAGCCTTTCACCTTAAAAAGAGTGATATGAATACTCAACAAATGAGCACAAATCAACATGTTGCTTTCTAACAAAAGTCAGATTTTCTTTCTAAGAAACAACAAACTTGAATGGTTAAAAAAAATAGATATCTTGCAGTTTGATTGACATATCTGTTGAGCTCGGCTGTCAAAAATCTGTGAATCCCCTGAGTAATTAGTAACTAGATTTTTGTTATTGAGTCCTTTAGTTCTTCCCCCAGGACATAGTTTATTATTAATTCCCCTTATTAGCTATGCTATGCTGATGATTATATAAAGTCCCATGAGTGATTATTTTCCCCAGTGGAAGATTGAAGCAGGGATTATTGGATTTTGAAACTGGTGAAATTTCCCTTTCAGAGAGCTCAAGGAAGAAGAGTTTAGGAGGTCAGGTGAAAACTGATGCAGGAGAAACTGTGTTATCCCATCTTTACCAGTCATTGTGTAAATTAAGGACATCAAAGGCTGGACAGATAGAATCATTTGACTGACCATGGAGACAAAAATCATAATCCAGGAGTGTGAGGCATAAAAATGATCTATGTAGAGTATTCTGTCCTCCCCAAAACCATAATTTAATGCATTCATATAATTATGACAGAACCAGAAGGCTGTTATGGAAATAAGAAGATGGATGGATAGATGGATGGATGGATGGATGGATGGATGGATGGATGGATGGATGACTGATTGCATGGACACTGAGGAAAGACAGTACTAAGATTACAGAATAGAGCTAGAAGGAACCTTGGAGTTCTTCTAGTCCAACCCATATACCCTATACCATTCCAGACAAATGACTGTCCAGTCTCTTCTTAAAAACCTCCAGTGGTGAAGCACCTACAACTTCTGAAGGCAAGCACGGGTAGAATTGGCACATAGAAGGTTTTCCTCTTGTTTAATGTGATAATTAGTGCATTCAGTTTTTATCTGGTGGCATAGATTTTTGTATTGGCTTTTGAAGTTGACAATGTGACCAGATTTGTTTTTCCACCAAAGTGATTTCTTTTTGGATTGAAGCTTCCTTATTGTTTTGAGTGATTTTTTTTTCTGGTTTTGGGAGTTGTTAATGGTACATATAGACTGATGACTTCAAGTAAATATGTTGTAATATGTTACAATGGTCTTATACAGTATTGCATCCAGAGAATAGAAATTGCCAATCAAGGGATGAGAGATCATTGTTTATAAGATCATAGTTGCCTTTTTTGGTTATAATTGGGGATTCCGTCATTGTGATGATTTTTGTGTGTACGTATGTTGAGACAAAAGTCAATCATGTTGCGGTCACTGTCGGAAAAGGTTTTTTTTAATTTGTATTCTGTAAATTGAATTCAAACTATTGCAGAAGATGAGATCAAGGCAGTTGTTAAGCCTAGTATTGTTGGTTACTAGTTGTTCCAGTCCCAGATTTGTTACAGCATTGTAGCAGGTTGCATGTATGGGTTCAGTTGTACATTTGTTTAGGGTCCAGTTAATATGGGGTAGATTGAAGTCACCAAGAAAGATAAAAGCGTGTGGGCAAGATGCTGCCCATGTTAGTAGTATATTTAGCTTGTTTACATGTTCGATGTCATAATCAGGGGCTCTGTAACATAGTAAGAACTGAAATGTGATATTTAATGTCAGTTCACAGATAATGGTCTCAGGAAGAGCAAGCTCTTGGGTAACTTGGCTGTTTTTTAGATGTAAGGACCTTTTATAGAAGATAGCAATACCATTTCCTCTACGGATTTCATAATCAGATCGGTAAACATGATAGTCTCTTACTGAGGTAATGGAGTCAGGGAGAGATGCGTTAAGCCATGTTTCACAGACAAATATGATTTCGAATTTAGCCGTATTTAGTAAGAGGAGAAATTCAGGTATTTTATTTACAAAGCTTCTTGCATTGAGTAGCTTGCATTTGAAGCCAGGACATAATGGACTTCTCAGGGGAAATATGGGAAGTAAAGGTTTATTTTGCTTTGGCTTTACAGTGTTCTGTCTGCCTAACTAACTTTTTTCAATTTTTAATTGAAAAAAAAACAGAAAAACAAAAACTGACCTTACTGAAAGTTTGATCCCTTTCCACCTACCTTTTTTGTTGTTGTTGTTGAGCAGTAAATATAAGCTTGAAGCTTCACCTTAGAGTTTTTGAAGAGAAAGAGGTTGAAATCCATTCAACTTTGAACTAGCCTGGTTAATCTAAACAATAAGAACTTTAAAAAAAAAATAGAGGAACTTCCAGATCCCTTTCTTTGATTTTTTCACAACAAATGACTTCTAGAACCCATTCTTTGGGATAGCCTTCTACAGTTTGGGAAGATGGAGGACAACATCACCCAACTCTCAATAGATAGTGTGAATGTAAACAATCTACTCTCGAGTGAGAGTTGCATGCCATTGAATGCAGCTTTGGAATTATATCAAGTTCCTTTTCTTTGCTTCATTCAGACCTCAACTTTAATTTTGAATCATGGTCCTGGAAGAAACCATTTCAATCATTAGCTCCAACTTAACTCATTCTGGTGCCAGTTCACATCTTCACATCCAGTAAAGATGTACCTTATTTGTTCCAGATAAGTTCTGCTCTGTTAATTGGCTGTGATATTAAAATGTTTTTTCTACATCCAATCATAATCTGACTTTTTATCTATTAAATAATACTGATGTTAGCAGAGCAACCTATCTGGAACAAATAAGGTACTTCTTTATTGAATGTAAAGATTATAATTGGTACCAGAATGAGTTAAGACCCTTGTGCGGTGTCATGTAGTCTGTGATGACAAAGAACAGATTGTGATGTCTTCTATGAGACACCACTTCAGGTCCTTCAAAAACTTAGGAAAAAGTGCAGAGAGGAGCAGCTAAAATGATTAAGTATCTGGAGACTATGAACAATATGCAGGAATTGAATATGGCTACTCTAGAGAAAAGAAGGACTAGCGGTAACCATGATAGCAGTATTTTAATATTTGAGGGGCTGCCACAAAGTAGAGGGGCTCAACTTATTTTTCAAAGCATCAGAGAGCAGGACAAAAAACAATGGATGGAAACTAACGAAGAAGAGAAGCAACCTGGAATTAAGAAGAAACTTCCTAACAGTGAGAACAATTAACCAGTCTATTAACAATTAACCAGTTTCTACAATTTTGTAAACAACAAACTAAAAGACTCAAGGTCCATCCCACCCCTGGAAGGACCTAATGGCAAAGACTGCAACAATGACACCATCAAAGCCAACCTCTTTAACACATTCTTTGGCTCAGTATTTGTAAACAGCAATGGATCAAACCAGTGCTTCCTAGTCGAACCACAGACAACTACAATGATCTAATACATATTGATTTTACAGAAGACATTGTTGAAAAAGCACTGCACAATCTAAAATCATCCCTATCTATTGGATCGGATGGAATATGTGCCTACTTCTTAAAAAAGCTATCCACTGCCATAGCCGAACCTATAAGCATAATCTTCAAAAAATCTTTCAGGACCAGCTCCTTGCCAAAACTATGGTCACAAGCCACAGTCATCCCCATCTTCAAAAAGGGAGACTCCCAAATTACATACCAATCTCCTTATGCTGCGTCACCTGTAAAGTCATGGAATCAATTATTAACCAATCCATCATCCTCCACTTAGAAACAACCTACTCTCTAATAAACAATTTGGTTTCAGAAAAAAAAAACTATCGTGTAAACTGCAACTCTTACACTGAAAAAACATATGGACAACTTGATCAGGGCAAAGCAATAGACGCAATCTACATAGACTTCTGTAAAGCCTTTGATTCAGTGGTACACAACAAACTACCGTGTTTCTCACAAAATAAGGCCGGACCTTATTTTTTTTTTGACCCACCAAAAAATGGCTAGGCCATCTTTTAGGGGGTGACTTAATTCCCCCCCCCTGCATCCTCTGGGTGGGTGGTGACAGCTTGGGTGTTGACCTCGGTGTTGGTGGGGCACTTCGTATCAGGAGACCTTCTGCCACCATTGCTTTCCCTTCTCCCTTGCTGCTGTGGTGTTTAGAGCAATGCCGCAGCATTTGGCTCAGCCACGTGCAGCCAACCAGGGCTCCTCCCTGCAACCAGAGCCCAGCAGAGACACTCAGCTTCAGGCGTTCCTGTTGCCACCTTCCCTTTGCCTTTGAAGGTAAAGCCAATTCTTTGAAAAATGATGCCCTACTACAACAAAGCCTCCCCTGCCCGAGAGGGCAGCCCAACCCCACGTGGGGAGGAGAATCTTCTAGGGCTGCAGTGCAGGATCAGCCCACCCCGGGAGAAGTATCCAGCTGCCATCCCTGCCTGGCGCCAGGCAGAGCGCAAAGAGCTTCTCCTGGGGTGCCCATGGCAGCTTACAGGCAGGCCCTCCTGCCCAGCAGCAGAGCTCTCAGCAAGGCAGCAAGCGCCTCCCTGCCAGGCCCTCTGCTCATCCCACCAGGGCCGTGCCAGAGCTGTGCAGGCTGGGAAGAGCTGGGAAAGCAAGCCGCAGGTGTGCGCCTACCTGCCAAGCGAAAGAGCCAGGCCAACCCAAGCTTGGCTTCCTTCCTAAGTCCCTCCAGCTCAAACCCGAAGGGGCCACCGGGAGAGACCACCTGAGGCAGTGATAGCGCCCACCCATCCACAGACAGGGAGGTGAGGTGATGGCAGCACTGCTTCCCTGGCCGGCGGAGAGAGCCCGAAGCCGCCCATTCTTTCCATCCCTCACCCAGCCCGTCGCCATCCCCATGCATCTCCAAATGCACTGGCAGCTCCAAACGCTGCAGCGGAACGGGTATCAGGCAGAGGCGCTGACTTGGCTGGGCTTAGCTTGGAGGAGGATGCAGCGCAGGCCGACGCCTTACCTCTCTGTTCATGGATGGGTGGGCATGATTATTGCCTCGGGCAGCCTCTCCTGGTGGCCCCTTTGGGTTTGAGCTGGAGGGACTTAGAAGTCCATGTAAATTGACACAATTTACATGAACTTCTGTAAAGCCTTTGATTCAGTGGTACACAACAAACTACTACTAAAACTAAAATCTTAAAATCTCTGGACACCTGCATAACTGGATAGAAGCATTCTTGTCAAACTGACAGCAAATGGTCAAAATTGGGAGTGTCCTATCAAGTTCTGTACCTGTCAACAGTTGTGTCCCCCAAGGCATGTTCTAGAACCGACTCTCTTCATACTCTACATAAATGACCTCTGTGATCATATTAAGAGCAACTGTGTTCTCTTTGTTGATGATGTAAAGCTATTCAACACCACAGACAATACTGCTATCCTCCAAAATGACCTCAACTATGTATCAGAATGGTCAATCAAATGGCAGCTTCAAATCTCAACAAATAAATGCTCTGTCTTACGTATTGGCAGAAAAAATCAGAAAATAAAATACAAGCTAAATAATCAGGACCTTGTTGATGATCCAAACTCTGTCAAGGATCTTGGAGTACTCATCTCTAATGATCTAAGTGCTAGAGCCCACTGTTACTACATAGCCAAAAAGGCATTAAGAGCTGTTAATCTAATCCTACGTAGCTTTTTCTCTGGTAATATCACACTACTAACTAGAGCATACGAATCATTTGCTAGACCAATACTCCAATACAGCTCATCAGTCTGGAACCCACATTACGTATCTGATATTAGCACATTTGAGAAAGTCCAAAAATATTTCACAACAAGAGTTCTCCACTCCTCTATTCGTTGCAGAATACCTTTTGCCATCAGACTTGAAATTCTCGACCTAGAAAACCTTGAATTATGCCGTTTTCGGTCCGATCTAAATATAGTATATAAAATCATACATTGCAATGTCCTACCTGAAAATTAATACTTCACCTTCAATCATAACAATACAAGAGCACACAATAGATACAAACTCAGGGTTAACAACACCAAACTTGACTGCAGAAAGTACGACCAACAGAGTGGTCAGTGTTTGGAATACTCTACCTGACTCTGTGGTTTCTTCCCCAAACCCCAAAAACTTTAACCTTAGACTGTCTATTATTGACCTTACCCACTTCCTAAGAGGCCTGTAGGGGGCGTGCATAACCGCACCAATCGTGCATACCGTCCCTGTCCTATTGTTTTTTATTTTTTCTTATAAGTATCTATCTCATGTATTCAAAACTATATTCTTATACCTGTATCTTGTAAGCGATTGACAAATTGAATAAATACTAAATATATAAAAGGAAATAAATGTGACAAAGAGGGCTAATGCTGTTTTTTAAGAAATTTGGGATCACTCTGCAATCTTCACAATTACTGAACTAGTCAATCTGTCTAAAAACATTTCTTTTTTATCTGGTTTTCTTTAAGTAGACCAGTCTCCATTAATGCTGTCTGCCACCTTTATGTGAAGATGAAGGCAAAGTGATAATCAACATCTCTTTCCATCTGTCTTAAATGCTGGGATAGATATCAGTTAGCAAAGCTCCAGAAAGAGAAAGAAGCGGCTCAAGGAATCTATGTCTGTATTATTTTCTTTATGACTTTTGTGTCTTAAATTGTACTTTTGTGTACAGTTGTTATGAGACATTTAAGGTACAAATGCCTCATCACTGTAGAAAGTACCCATTTCTCTTCTGAAGTCTCGCTGTTTAATGGACTCAGTTTCCACCTTCAGTTGCCACTCATCAATGTCAATCCATCTCTCACCAAACCTTGTAATATCCATCTTTTGTTGGAGCAAGTGACTCCCTGCTGCCTTTTCTGTCCATACCACAAGAGTCAAAGTTAGGAGTCATCCGTGGCAGTTGTACAGAGATGCAGTTGGAATACTTTTGCCCTGTGACCCTCCCCAAAGAGGGAAAAAAAATTTCACATGGACCAAGCTTCTGGGTGATCAGATATTGATGAAGCTCCTCAGAGTATTTCTGCAGAAGTTCTGGGACCGATATTTGACTATTTTCCAAGAGTACAAGGCTCAAACAGAGAAAATGGAAGGGATATATATTTGGATCTGTCTTGCCTCAATACAGGAATCTTTACAAATAATAATAATCCAAATTAAAATACGATACACATGGAAGTACTGAAAGAACTTTGTGTCCTTGTTCTGTCCTCATTACACGTTGGTTTGTGTGCAGCTCGATATGCAGATAAACCCCCCTATCCTCCAATAAAGCACACCATGTGAGTAGATCTGAATGCTTTACTGAAAGAACAGGATATGGTGAAACTGGGGAAAACAGGGATACATATAATGAGGACCAAATAGAAGATGGCCAATACTGGGTTACTGCTGAACATAAGAATTAATAAATACAAGTAATTTAAATCTCACCAGTGATGCTCTGTGTGTGGGATGTGGGTTTGTCCTTGGATGGCCATGGCCACAGATTAAGATGGATTCTTCTTTGGGCTTCTGCCTTCTCCAAACGCAAAAGGAAATGGAGTCTCGCTTCCCAGTGTACTCCTGTTTTGAGAGTGTGGGATGATGGATAATGCAGTGGGGTCAGCTTTAACAATATAATTGGCAGTTGTCTCTCTAGCTAATAAATGGGGCTAGAGAGCAACAACAGTATATAAAGATAGTATGTTGGGGTATATTTGTTCCTCTGACCACTAGATGGTGCTAGAGAGCAATGACAGTGTATAAAAGTTACATGCTGTGGCATGACAGTCTTATTTTCCAAATTACAGCCCTGTATATTTTATCATATGCATCACCTAAGATAGATAGATAGATAGATATGTATGCATGTATGTATGTATGTATGTATGTACGTATGTATGTCAGGGATATATATATATATA
>NW_020769335.1:6575826-6587783 GCF_900518735.1 Pseudonaja textilis | reverse complement strand
CCATCCTCAGGCTGGTGCTTTTGGCTTTGTGCCAGTGCAAGCACTATGTGATCAGAGCTACTGTCTCTCTATAAATACTGGTGGTGGGGGCTGTTGTGCTGGGCTGGTTGGTTGTGCTGCTGTGTCTTGATTGGTTGATGGAGTTGATGTTGGTATAATGGGCTGTGCGATGGCCTTGTGAGTTTAGTTGTGCAGATATCCTGGATCTTGTGCTGTAATCTCCTGGGTTGTTTGTTTTGTAGTGATCTTTTTTCCATTAGCCTCTCGTGTTTTAATGGCTTGGGTAATGGGTTGTGTGATGGGCTTGCGAGTTCTTTTGTTGTGGTATCCTGGGTCCTGGGTTGTAATCTCCTGGGTCGTTTGTATTTTGATCTCTTTTTCATTAGCCTCCTGTGTAGTAACGGCTTGGGTCATGGGTTGTGTGATGTCCTTGTGAGACTTATTGCTGTGGTATCGTTGGTTTTGTGCTGTGATATCCTGGGTCATTTGCTGTGTTGCAACTTCTTGAGTTCTTGAGGTGTAATTTTCTGAGTTTTCTGATGTGATATCTTGAGTGGGTGGCCGTGATGTAGCATTCTGGGTTTTAGTCTGGCTTTGAGTTTGGGGTCTGGGTCTGTGTTCCTGGTGTGTGTCAGCTTGTTTGGTTTTGAGGTCAGAGGGTGCAACAGCTGGCGAGGCAACCATGGTCTGTTTTCTGGATGGTGGTTGTCCTTCGTTTATAGGATGGGCTTGGGCCTGGGTCTGATGAGGGGGATTGGCAGTGGTGTCCCGTGTTGTTTCAGGTCTGGTGTTGGTTTTCATGGCTGGGACTCATTTGTTGGTGAAGGCTAGCTTCCAGATGTCTGGTAGGCAGGAGGTATCATCCAGTCTATTCATGTTATAGGGGTATTTCTCTATCTCGATGGCTTCCCTGATTATTGTCTTGCTGGAGTGTTCAGTGTTGGATATTAATTTGGTTCATTTGAAATTAATTTCATGTCCTGTGGCTTTAAGGTTCTGGAATAGGGAGGAAGTATTTTCTTCTCTTCTGACTGCATTTTTGTGTTTTTGTGAACGCAGCGTTTTTGTGCACGCAGCGTTTTTGCTGCAAGTCTGTGAGATGTTCTTGCCCCTGAAGATTTAGCTTTCAGCTGTTGAATGTATGCTCACTTGCTTCAAAAAAAGAAAAAAGAAAAAGAAAAGAAAAAAAGAAAGAAAACACTCTGTCTCACATTGATCAGCCAGACAAAGGAGATTCACCAGGGAGGGAAACAGCAAATATCAGGGAAGTCCGTGTGCCTGTTGAATTTATGTATGGGGACAAATATGGAACTTTGATCTGTGCAATTATGTTAGCTGAGGCAAGAAACAAAAAACCCATGGGATTTCTCCATGTGAAGGGAATACATCCATCCTAAATAGAATTGGTCCTATAGGGCTTGATTTACACTGTGATGCCATGATAAATTACAAGAGCAAAAATATCCAACTTCTTAATCCATTTATTATTGACATTCCTAGCCCCATACTGGGGACAATAACACTGCAGATCTACTGCACACACAACCTATCAAGATTGCCCAGGATAGTTTTCTTTTAGCCTTATCTTGGTGTCATCGTATATTCAAAAGTGTTTTCCAATGGGAAAAAATAAGGATTTTCTTCCTCACTTCTTCAAGCCCTGCTTATCTACTTCTTAACCAATCTGTGACAGCAAAGTCCAGGTGGTAATCAACTCATTATGAAATTGCTTTCATACTATAATTTGGATAAATATTACACGGTAATTACCACTGCAACACTAGCATTAATAGTAGGAGGAAGCGGCAGTGCCAACTGGCCTCTGTCCAAAATGATTAAGTGCCCTCCTGTTTTCTGGAGAAGATAGAATTTGTCCTGATTCATCTATAGTCTCATTCTCAATCTTCTTAGTCAGAAACATTTCTAAGGAAAGTATTCCTAATAAGTACACAAAGAAGCACATCTTTATTGTATATTATATAACCAGTTTCCCATCAAATCATCATTTCAAAGTTATTTCTTTATCCAAACAGAGAAAAATAACCCTTTCCCTCCCTTTCCGTTTCCCTCCCTTTCACTTTTCCTTTCCTTTCCCTTTCCAGCAGGCATGTAAATGGCTGCTGATGGGTGCAGGAAAAGGAGTGAGGGATTGCAAGATTGGCTGGTAAACTGTCACAGAGCATTGAAATTGAGGATCACATGAGTGGAGCAGGAACTCAGCAGTGAAGCAGCAGCCAGTAGCACTAAAGAAGCCACAATTTCCCCAAATTTCATTCCCTCGGGAGTTATGAATTCCACTTTTTGGATACATTCTATAAGTTAGCCCATTTGTTTCAAAAACTGTTGACCTTTTCCCCCCGTGGACACCCGCATTTTAGAGCTTTCCTTTTTTTCTGCATCTTTCCTAAAATATAAATATACAGTGGACACAATTGTTCCCACACACTAGCAGAAGTTTCTCTGCCAATATAAAGACATCTAGCTGAACAAATATAGCTGTTTCTCTTCTCTTTTCACTCATCAGCTCACACAATCACATGATTTGGATTTAGTTTTAATGGTGGTTCAACCCTGTGTAACCTCATGTCAAACCAGTAGTGGGTTCATAATTTCTCTGGGTTTGCTTTATTTGCACTATTAATAATTAGTGGCATAAATCTGCATATTGAGAGAGGATATTATGAAAATGTGAAGGGTATTGGAAGATTAATTAGAGCAGCAGTTGCCAACCGGTGGGCCATGGAAAATTTTTGGTGGGCCACAGAAGAAATGGCCCCCAAAAGCAATTAATCTGGGCCGTGCAGTTCTTGCACCTCCAGCTCTCCGAGGAACCCTAGAGTCAGGCCCCTGAGATGCACGCACCAACCAGCTCCTACACCCGGCGGCAGCGGCAACAGCAGTCCCCTCCCCCAGCTCCCGCTGTCAGCTCTCCCCGTTTAGTTTTCTAGCTTTGAATTGCTCCCGGCTCTCTCTCTTTCCTCTCCCCTGCCCACGTGCAGGCAGGAAAGGAAAGGGAGATGGAGCCGTGCACAGCTCTTCCCTTTTCCAGCCCTTGCTGCCTCTCCCAACATCGAAGCCTCAGAAACGCAGGCAAAGCCGCTGCAGTGGTAGCGTCCTGAGTTGCCTTAGCATGCTCAGTTAGTTAAGAATCGCCCTACCCAGAGAAGGAAGTGGTGCTGGAGGAGGAGGAGGAGGAGGAGGAGGCAGTAGTGGAGAAGCAAGCAACTCAGGGTGCTACCACGGTGGCGGCTTTGCCTGCGTTTCCGAGGCTTCGATGTGGGGAGAGCTGACAGCGGGCGCTGGGGGAGGGGATTGTTGTTGCTGCCACCGCTGTGTGTGGGAGTGTGCATCTCAGGGACCTGAGCCGGGAGGCACGGGAACTGCAAGTGGGAGCATTTGATGATTTCGAAGAACTCCTAGAACATGGTAGATTGGCATTTTGTAGGTCTCAGTGAAAGAGTGAGCTTTTCTTTGGTCTTATTTTCTCCCCTGGTAATGCGAGAGATGCTTTATCCCTCCTCTCCACCCCCAAATAATCACTGGCTGTGGTTGGGTTTGGCAGTGAAGTGCCCCCAGGGACACCTTTCCTTACCTGTCTCCAGGTGAAGCTGGAAGAGCCCCCCCCCCAGCTTTTCCTTGGCTGCAGATCTGGGCCTCTCAATCCTCCATCCCTTAAAGAGGAAAAAGCAGTCATTCAACCAATTTTCTACAAAGCAGGTTTTCGCATGCACCTTTTCCAATGTCTTTGGTTATTATTTTATTCAATGCTATTTAGTTAAAATACACCATGAGCAGAGCCTACAATGAAAATGATAGAATTAAGTTACTGGTGTAATGAGAATTAAAGGAATGTCACTAAAATAGGAATAGTAAAAAATAGAATAGTAAAAAATAGACATATTAAATTTTAAAACATTTACTAAAGCAAGGAAAAGGTTTTAGTAAAATCCGTGATTTTCTGTCATGTTTTCCATAATGCAGCAGATGGACTGAGCTACATCGGTGGTAAAACAATATGGCTGTTTTATAGTGTGGCTAAAGCAAATAAGCAAGGGGCTCAGTGGCTCAGTGGCTAAGCCGCTGAGTTTGTCAATCAGAGAAGTCGGCAGTTTGGTGGTTCGAAGCCCTAGCACCATGTAATGGAGTGAGCTCCCGTTACTTGTCCCAGCTTCTGCCAACCTAGCAGTTTGAAAGCATGTAAAAATGCAAGTAGAAAAATAGGGACCCCTTTGGTGGGAAGGTAACAGTCATGCTGGCCACATGACTATGGAGATGTCTTCAGACAGAGCTGGCTCTTTGGCTTTGTCACGGAGATGAGCACAGCCCCCTAGAGCCAGAAAGAATAGCACGTATGTGCAAGAGGAACCTTTACCTTTACCTTAAAGCAAATAAACACGCACACATGTTACACTGCCACTCCTACTTTAAATGAAAGCCCCTTTGCGTGGAAAAAAATTGCTGGATTTTTCTCCCATAAACTTAGATCTTCAAAACACTGAAATCCCACCACACACACACACATACACACATACACACACAAACACCCAATCTGAATGTATCAGAATTGGGTTAACTATAGTCTATATTTCTAGTCTGCTCCTTTTAAGTATAATGCAATTCTTTCTTTCTTTTTAAATAAACTGACTCAGAGTTGGCCAAAGGTTTTAACAAAGGTTGATAAAACAAAACAAAAGTTGCTTATTTTCCCAATGTTGTGTTACCGAGGTGCCAGGAAGAGAAATGGTTGAGGCAAAAGGTTTAATCTTCTTCACCTCACGTATCTGTTTAAAAACTGTCCAATTTCTTATTCATCTGTTCTGTATGATCCTATGGAGCTTTTAATTGCTACGTGTAGTCACAGAGGTGCCTTGATAATGCCAACAAGTAGTGTACATACCATGTGGAAAATAGCTTTGGGGAGCATCCTTTTTCCCATCTGTTTCTTTGTAACTTAAGATACAGCCTCTAAGGTGAATTCGCCCGAGGACTGCAGCTAACAAAGAGACAGGGATTTAACATGTCCTCCAAATCTTTTTGCAAGGAGGAATAGTTCTACTGCTCTTCCAAATGGATGATATTGGAAGGAAAACCTCTGTTGGCTGATACTGGTGTGTCACTCCAATTTTAAATTCTCCTCAAAGAAAATTCTGGTGAGCATTTGAAGGTCGAGATGTATCTCTCCTTTGGAGCTTTCGAGAAATAGAGAAGCATCGACTTATGACTTTGTCAAATGATTTGCTTGGGAACAGAGAGGCCTTTCAAATCAAATAGAAATTGGCTCGGGCTTCTCCCAAGCGTACTGCTAATAAAGCAATTCAGCTACCATTGTTGACTTTTACGATATCAGGTAAAGGCAAACTGAATATAAAAGGGCTCCCGTATCAAAACCGTTCGTTTTATCAACCGTTCCCCACTATTGAAATAGGAAAGAAGAAGAACCCAGAGGTGCTTTTTTCCAAAAAAGCAGCTGGACTTCCTTGTTTTTCTTTGAAGACATTTCACTTCACATCCGAGAAGCTTCTTCAGCTCTGACTGGATGGTGGGGAATGGAAGGATTTATATTCCTTGCGGAGAGCTGGTCATTTTCATTATTTTTAGA
Source organism: Pseudonaja textilis (assembly GCF_900518735.1). Next base: position 6,582,184 of record NW_020769335.1, on the reverse strand, counting down.
GAGTCCTTAAGGCCACTTGGAGGTTTATCTGTGTGCTCAGAGTCACCCGAATAATGCAAATTGGGTGTGGAGCTTTCCTTTTTTTCTTCTTTCCCCTTTTTCCTTATTTTCCTTCCTTGCTCTCCTTCCATCTTTTCTTCTTTTTCTTTCTCTTTCCCTTTCTCCTTTCCTGTCCCTTCTTGCATGCTCAAATACAAAAGGGGAAACTTTTCTCCTTTTCTTTTCTTTTTAGTTTGTTTTGCTACCCTTCTGCCAGTGAAAACGGAGCCCGGGAGTGGTGGCGTGCATGCCCCCCACCCCCCGAGTTTCATTTTCACTGCCAGAGGCGCCACCAGGCCTTTGATGTTCCCAGACTGGCCCTAAGCAACCCACAGGTCGAATCCTGCCCATGGGCCTTGATTTTGACACCACTAGCCTAGCCCAGCTGAACAGAGCTGAACTCAATCCAAATCCAAGTGCTTACCTGCTCAGGGAAAATATACATGTTTCAATAAGCTGAGATGATTATTTGCAAAACAGCAAGCCGTTCTTTTAAATGGCAGTCTATACCATTTGCCTGGTAGACCTTTCCAACATGTTTTAATTTCTAAGTCAGTAGATCTGCAATACACTTGAATACAATGGTGGGATTCATTTTTTTTTTTTTACTACTGGTTCTGTGGGCATGGCTTGGTGGGCATTGCAGGGGAAGGATACTGCAAAATCCCATTCCCTCTCCACCACACTAACCTGATTTCCAGCTCCGTTCTCTTGTGCAGGGCAACAAAAGAAGACCCAGCCGATCAGCTGGAACTCAGCAGGCAGAGAATAGATGGGTCCAGTCAGAGGTGGCATTCTGAACTACTCAAAAATTTCCACAACCAGTTCTCCAAACTACTGAAAGTTTCTACTACCAGTTCTCCAGAACTAGTCACGACCTGCTGAATACCACCTCTGCTTTAATAGATTGGCAACAGTGAATTCTATTAAATAGTAAGCAATACTGGTGGAAATCTTTTGGAATCATTTTCTTTCACTCTTCCTTCTGTTTAAATAAAGCAATACAAATTATGTACTTTGTTTGGAATTTGCATATTCGATAACAATTTCTTTTCTTTTCTTTTTTTTTTAAAGGAAGGCTTATTGTAGCTTTAACAGCTACCTCTGACCTGATTTTTACAGGCCTCGCTACAGACAGTGTACAAATGATTCTTGGCCGCAAGAATTTTGTCTCTTTATTTCTTGTTTCCCAAAGTGCAGAGGCTGTAAATGAGAAATGGAAGTTGCTGAAAAAGGTGGGGAACATTAATTCTTTCTGTGGGCCTGTTTTGTGCTTCAAATCACTCTCTGAGTTGCTTTCTTTCACACAAGGGAGATGCCTTGTACGTTTTTCCCTTTTTCTTTTTAACCCACAGCTTCCCCAGGCAATCAACAAACAAATTTTCACAGTGGGATGAATGAACTTATCTAGGCTGTAAGGATCCTGATGAGCTCTAGATGGCAGCAAAGAGATTGTGCTGCTGCCATCTAGTGGTCGTCTGGTTCTTAGCAGATAACATTACTACCCAATTGCACATATTTAGCGTTTAGATCCAAATCTTAGACTATTGATGGCAAAATCCCTAGTGTTCCTACAGCACACAAATGCTTGAATGGAATTAAATCTTGTTACTGTCCTTCCAAGACAGTAGCCAAAAGCACTTCTGTGAGACAAGGGGAAGGCTGTAAGGTTCAGACAATTGTTTATTATTTTTATCTTTATTATTTTTACAAATAACTCAGGGCAGCAAAAAATATCCTTTGTCTTTTTTCTTTTCCCCACAACAACAACCCTTTGAGTAGGCTGAGAGGGTATGACTGGCCCAAAGTCATCCAATTGGCCTTTTTGGCTAAGATGGGACTTGAATTCACAGTCTCCTCCTTTCTAGCCTGATGCTTTAACCGCTAGACCAAACTGATTACGGAAGATGTCAAACAGAAGTCTTAGTGATAGAATACCTGATTCCTATGCAGAAAAACTCCAGGTTCTTCCCGCAGCCACTTTTAATAAAAATGTAAATGTAACCCAGAAGAAATTCTTTGTTGTTATGCTCCTATAGCCAAATATTTGTAGTTAATATTTTGCAGGGTAACTTTAAAATTGCAACACTTTTAATGGATTAAGTGCAGGCATTTGATCCTTTAACTGTTCCAAATCAGTAAGTGTGGGAAGAAATATCCATCTAGTTCAGTTCCAAGCCCAGAGAAAGTCACTGGAGACAAAATGGAGGCTGGGGGGGGGGGGGGGCTGATAGGAAAGAGGGTCCATTTATCGATGAAGCAGATCCATATGGGTTCTGGCCAGCTGACAAAATGGAGTTGAGAGTGAGGGGTGGTTTATACCTTCTTTGGGCTTTGCACTTGAACTTCCTGTGCCTGTGCAAGAACATGTATTCTATTGGCTATTTTCAGACTCCGATGGGGCCATACAGGGGTTATATAGGGGTCATAGCTGGCTCTATAGGCAAAATACAAATCCTAGTTGTTTGTCTGAGCTCCCAGGCTTGGTTGAAGTTTGGACTGCTTTGAGATGGTGCAATGAAGGGGATTGTGTTCTGAAAGGGTGTTGGGCAATTCCTATTGTGGCTTAATGGCTCTGCCCTGTGTTGGATCTTGAGCTATGGCTGCTTCTAATTCTACCATTCTGATTTTGTTTCGAAACATCCTGTCTTGAATGGATTACCAAATCTGCATTTCTAAAAGCTGACCTCAGTATCTGCTGGAGGCAGGGAGATTGAGTCTGCTTCCTATCTTTTAACAACATGTTTCTCCATTTCCAAGAAAATAATAATAATAATAATAATAATAATAATAATAATAATAATAATCCAGATAAGACCACTGATGTTGGTCCAAATGTTGACGGTGAATCATGAATTGTCACAAGCAGGGAAGTTTAGTTCTTTCCCATACACCTCTGCTACCCATTCCTCTAATCAGCAACATCTCAGAAGAGCTCTTCAGAAGTCTACCAAACAGAAGGTGGAAAATTGAACAAACTCCTTATGAAACATCAAAGCACAGTCACTTCATCAAGTCCTCCACTGTGAATTATGGGCAATCTGGAAGACATAATTTTCTTTTTGCTAAAATTTGTAATCCGGTTTTGTGTCTCTTCAATGGATAATATCTGCAATCAGAAAGGACATTCTCGATGTTTTGATGTTTTCGACATTCTTCTTGTGTTGTCTTGAATATTATAGCGAAAAGAAACATACAATGACAAAAAAGTACAATCCAAGCAAAGCTCAAAAACAGTGGTGTTTGCAGGGAGCAGATCAAAACCAGGGGTGGTATTCTGTAGGTTCTGACCAGTTCTAGAAAACCGGTAGCAGAAATTTTCAGTTATGTGGAGAACCGGCAAATACTCCCTCTGACTGGCTCCACCCACATCTATTCTCTGCCTCCTGAGTCCCTGATGATTGGCTGGGTCTTCTTTTGTTGCTCTGCACAAGAGAACAGAGCTGGAAAGCAGGTTAGTGGGGGTGGGGAGGGAATGGAGATTTTACAGTATCCTACCCCTGCCATGCCCACCGAGCCATGCCCACCGAGCCATGCCATGCCCACAAAGCCATGCCACACCCAGAAAACCACACCCACAGAACCGATAGTAAAAAAATTTGAATCCCACCACTGGTCAAAACAAATGGTGGCCACAATTGAGGGGTGTTATGACACACATAAAAGTGACTGGTATTTCAGTCCAAAAGATGTGGTACTCATCTATAATTTTTGACCTTGTTGCAGACATTCAGCCAACAAAGGAAAATAAAGCAGATATTTAAGAAAACATTGTGAGCTGTTGTAGATGTAGATTAGAAGAAGATTAGATGAGAAGAAGAAATTGTGATTTGCAATTTTATTGCAAATATTTGCAAGTAGTATACTGGGAAGTGAAAAAATACTATAAGATCGGAGAGACAATTTGGAAAAGAAGAGAGAAGTCAAGCGATGCCCTGAAAAATAAAACCAATAGGAGAAATAAATAAGCATTCATTTGAATCGTAAAGGCAATCTCTTTTAGGATTCCAAATAATTTCCTTGTCTTTTAAACAGAACAGCCAAATATAGAGACAGTCAATCTGACTCTCTAATAAGACTCTCTTAAAATATAAATATTGTGTCTGTTATGAAAAGGAAGAACTCAGCACAAACATAAGTAGTGGGAATGCTGTGTTGTTTAAGAATGGGAGAAATCTGTGTGGCCTTGAATTATGTCTTTTCCCAGGGCTTCCATTTTAATGGATCCAGCCTTATCAGGCAGTTTCTTCTTGTAATACAAATTGGTGGTAGACAGAGAGACACACAGAGAGACCAACCACATGTACCCTAGATGGTTGTATCAACATAGCTATAACAAGGACCCACAGTGAAAAAAAAAAAAACCCAGAGTAATTTGTAATAGATCCATAGAATTAGATCTGGTGAAGGTGGAGTTTATTTTGCTATCTTTGAGCCTGTGTTACTCATGGTGATTGCTTAGATAATCTCCCTGAAATTTTATTTTCTTAATAAAAGAAATTAATTAATAGTGTATTAATCTTTCGGAAAAGGTTTACTATTGCTGCCTCCTCCTCTTCCTCTTCCTCCTCCTCCTCCTCCTCCATTCCTCTTCCTCCTTTTTCTGACTGAGAACAAGCACTGGTACAAGATGACACAGCTGGACTTGTGCCCAAGACAGAACTCGAACTTACTGGTTTCAGGTTTCTAGCCTGGTTCCTTACCTACTATACAAAACTGGTTCTCATGTTCATACTAAGCAATGTAGGAAATACTAACCTACTTCCTTCCTTCCTTCCTTCCTTCCCTCCTTCCTCCCTCCCTCCCTCCATTCCTCCATTCCTCCCTCACTCTCACCCTCTCTCTACTCTATGCAGCTTTGCCACCCCTGAAGCAACAAAATCCAGATTTCCTTTGGTGCTTGCTAGCCTTTAACCATATAAATAATTTTCATGAAATGACAACCAAGTTCTAGCCACATATAAAATATGCATTTTTTTCCCAGAACGATGACTAACCCACACATGGCATACAATAGAATGAGAATATTGCTGGAGGAACATTCAATAGCCTTGCATGGATCCCTTAACAAAGGTTGGGCAATTGCTGTTTGGGAAGGTGGGAATGAACACTAACAGTCATCCATTCTTTACTATGAAAGCTTATATTGTATTAGAAAACATATCAGTCTTTTTTGAAGTTTGTAGTGTTAGCATCAAAACATTATTTCTAGAAGTTTCATACTACGTCTGACACTTTTTCATTTTCCTTATGGAGCATTTCTAGATGGAATATCAACAAAATAGCCATCTAACTTTTTTTCCTCTTAAAAGTATTGAATCATTTTAAGTTGACTTTAACTAAAAGTCAACTCAAAGATGATTTATCTTTTAACAGCTTGACTTCAGAAGTTGTGGGTGCTTCATCACTGGAGGTTTTTAAGAAGAGACTGAACAGTCACTCGTCTACTATAGGATCTCCTGCTTGACATGAGGTTGGACTAGAAGACCTCCAAGGTCCCTTCCAGTTCTAAGCTGAATTGAAAAAACTCCTCATTAACAGTTCTGTTTTTCTGGTATTAGTGTGAAAGAAAGTGTCCAATCCATAATTCTTGTTAGTATCTTATTATCTTAGTATCTTAGTGTCTGTTTTTATTTTCCAGCTTTTTCCAGCAGCCCTAAAAATTTTCCCCATCACTGTGATAAGCACGATTGGGCCTTCTTAGTTTTTTTAAGATCAGCAACAGATGGTTGACTGTGGAGATAAATCATCCAGGACATGGTTGTCCCAAAGGTGCTTGTGTTCAAAAGTCCAGTTGTTGTTTTTTTTGAAAAAGCATCTTTGGGACAATCATGGATGAGTTGATGTAGCCATCTTCTGAGGCTTGACAATGAAGGCTAAAACTTATGAAGAATGGATGCAGGAATTTGGTATGTCTAGTCTAGTGAAAAGAAGGATGAGGGGTGACATGATAGCAATGTTCCAATATCTCAGGGGTTGCTACAAAGAAGAGTGTGAGTCAAGCTATTCTCCAAACCACCTGAGAGCAGGACAAGAAGCAATGGGTGGAAACTAATCAAGGTGAGAAGCAACCTAGAACTAAGAAGAAATTTTCTGACAGTTAGAACTATTAATCAATGGAACAAGCTGCCTCCAGAAGTTAGGAATGCTCCAACACTGGAAGTTTTTTAAGAGATTAAACAACCATTTGTCTGAAGAGCTGAAGGGTTTCCTGCCTAAGCAGGGAGTTGGACTAGAAGACCTCCAAGGTCCCTTCCAACTCTGTTTATTCTATTCTATTCTATTCTATTCTATTCTATTCTATTCTATTCTATTCTAT
>NW_020769335.1:6546903-6575816 GCF_900518735.1 Pseudonaja textilis | reverse complement strand
ATTCTATTCTATTCTATTCTATTCTATTCTATTCTATTCTATTCTATCCCTGATGTTAAGACTTTCCCTTAGATTCTTCATGAGAATAGAGAGTTAAAAACCTAAGGCTGCCACATATGAGATAAAGCAAAAAATTTAAAAGAGCAACGAGGCCTAGAAATATGATGAGATTTTGTAAATACTATATTTCTTTTGGTCTGGTTTTTCTATCTCAGTTAAGCATTTTTCTCTCTTAGCTTCAACCACCTCTGAAACTAAAGTATTATATTCCTTTTAACTATTTGGTTGAGATGCAATGGACCTGTGCGACAATTGAAGGCTATTTTATATGCTTCATTTCTATTATGGAGTATGTTCAGTGGGAAATGAGCTATAGTAGCTAATGCAGCTTAATATTGAACAATAATGGTTTGATATTTACACTGAATGGTTTTAGAATTTCTTCATTCTTTACAATAATATCATTCAACTGTTCATGATTTTTTTAATAAGTTGATTGCTGTTCAACCGTATATATATATATATATATATATATGAATAAACCCTAGAAATAGCATCAGACTGTCTCTGCTTTTAATATGATTTCAATGGCCAGAAATTATTTATTTCCATTCGTTGCTTTCAAAGCATTTTTCTTCTGCCTATTGCAAGAAAGAGATGACAAAGGAAGTTAGCCAAAATATCATATAACTTTAAAATATCAAAACTGAATTTGATGAAAATGCAAATGAAACATAACAGATAATTTGAGTATAACAAAAGGCGTCAGATAAAGCTATCCATATTTTTCACGATCTGGGCATTTCTCACTCCAACGGTATTAGTAGAGCTGCAAACCTCTATGCACTTATTAAAGCCTAAGTGAAGTTGAAATAATATATTCCAGAATAAATAAGCTCAGGAAGTTGCTCTAGGTATAATAATTTGTCTGAATGTAGCATTTTAAAGTATCTTCCTTTCTCCTTGAAACTAGTTTCATCATTGGGAGTTCCATGTCCCCCCATGTCCCCTCTCTGGAGCTTTCAAGATACAAAAGGTATTTGTGATGACGCAGGGTGGGATACAAAACAAACACAGTCACGGAAAACAGGTGAAGCCGCTTTTATTCCTTCACTTTGCTTCCAAGCTCCGAAGATTCTTGATGGAAGCCAAAAAACTCCTACACAAATAGTTACAAGAAGAAGGGAAAAAGCAACACAAACCAGGCAAGATAAGGGCTGGAGGATGCCCACAGATAACACACACTGAGAAGGACCCCCAAATCAGGGAGGAACCATCAACTAGAGATATTTCCATGCTTTGTTTCCAGGGTTCGCCCATATGCAGATCCGTACTTTTATTCAGTTGTCACAGCTGCAGCCCATGAAGAAGAACAAGGCCCTCTCCTCCTGAGGAGACCATGTCTCTCCCTTACCCTCTCCTCCCTGCGTGCCCCTAGGATGGATAGGGGATGGGCCTTGGTCCTCCTCTGACTGCTCAGCCAGCCTCCGCCTTTCCCCAGTGCTCTTCCACAACCTCTGGAGCCACACTTCCATCTCCTGTCAGCTGTTCCTCCTCTCCCTCAGAGTCAGTCTCCACCAGGGACATGACAGTATTTATGTCCAATAAACAATGCATGTTTATTTCTTCCTTGGCTATTTCTCAAACGATGAAGAGCTGTTTTTCCTTTGATAGCTACATTAGTTGTACTGTCAGGATGCCAGGAGCCCCCAGGTTCAGTCCTGTAACCTGTAGTCAAACCCATGGGTGGGCTTTCTCACTCTGTCTCCTGTGTCCTCCCACTGAAGTTCAGCTTCAGTATTTTATTCCCACTGGAAGAACAAACATTATAGCCCTCTTGCAAGACAATGTTCTCTAGGTAGCTTTGGTCCATGGAGCTTTCACTCTGTGATACTGTTTTTATAGCTATCCTTTTTATATACCTGATCTTCTTTCACCATTTCCTCACCATGAAAATGTCTACTGTCCTACCAATATTCCAGCTATTGAGAAAAGATCCCATATGGAGTTTTGTTAGCAGGCTATTAGAACAACACCAGGGGTTTTCTACATTCAGATTGTCTGCTTTATCACTATATTTACGGAATTGCTACACCCGGGTCCTTAATTTACATTTTTACAAAGAAATTTTTTTAAAGAAATATAGAGCAATAGATACAGAAGAAGTGGAGAGCTACTAGTAATCATTTTCGCTGCCTGAAGGTGCAAATTAAACACTGACCCTGTAGTATAATCCTAGTCAACAGATATGCTGGTTTCTCTTTGCCATAAAAGGGTGAAAAGACAAAATGCTAATGATTCTTGAAGCAGAAATGGTCCTAATAAATATGTTGGTACTGTTTCTTCATAGTATTACAATTTACACTATATCTTAGCTTCTCTCTCTCTCTCTCTCTCTCTCTCTCTCTCACACACACACACACACACACACACACACACTGACACATAGTGCACTGAGGCTTAATCCCCATGGTGTGGATAGACCTTGTGAAAACAATGGGCAATGTGACATTAAATATGTCAATTCCCTCAGTGAGATATGTCTTCTTCTCACAGTCAAAGTGCCAATTCATTAGTTAATTAATCTATCAAATCAATACATGTACAGTTTTTAAAAGCCACAATTCTTCCCCAAGACTCTGGTACTTTACCAAGAGAAGCACCATAAAATGAAAATCTATTAAAACCAGGAACACCAAAATAAATCCCACCACCTACCCACCACCCCAAAAAATCCATTTGATTCAAACCAAACAATGTTCTGAAGAACTGAAGAAGCTTCTTGGATGAAAAGCAAAACATTTTCAAGAAGAAAAAATCAAGAAAGTCCTGTTGTCTTTTATCAAAGCACCTTTGGGAAAACATGATTTTGGATGATTTTGAATCTCCATAGATTTCCGTAGTTTCTGCTTTTTCCTTTGACTTGCTGGTATCTGCTTGGGAGATGAATACTATCTGGATGGGGAGATACCAATACGAATAGTGATTTCAGGGGGAATAGATGTTTTCTCAGAGCCATATCAAGCAAGGAAAATATTAAGTTCTCTGTTCTTCACCTGCTATGAACCAAGACCCAGATAATTATTAAAAACAGGAGGAAGCTTTCAATTTCAAAAGTGGATTCTAAAAGAATTTGGTCAAAGCTCCCAACTGAATTCTTTCTGAATCCAAATTCTTTCTGAATCCAAATGAAAGTCATCAAGTTAAATTTGAAGCCTTCAAAGTTATGGGGTCCTCCTTGACATGCAAAGGAGCATACTGTTCAAAATCAGTTTAAATCATCAAATCAGATTTATTTTCCAAATCAAATCAGGGCTGATATGCATTGCCCTAATAACACTAAAGCTTTGTACATCATCTGTCCCTGTGTAAATATATAATTTGCATATTAAAAAGCCACAATAAATTCAGATACTTATTTAAGGTCATGTCCAGCTTGGTCCTCAAAGCATACATTACAAAGCAACTTCAAATGCTTGCTCATGGGTAATAATTAAAATGATATTTCAAGTTGCTTTCAAAAATCAGACTAATTTTATATGAAGTACATGGGGTAATTAGCACAATAAAGGAAACAGCAGAGATGTGTGTGTGTGTGTGTGTGTGTGTGTGTGTGTGAAAATAATGGGCAAGTTATGTTCATGAAATTTGACAGTCTTTCACATGAAAGATACAACTAAACTAAAGCTCTGCATATAAAAACTAAAACAAGAGGAATTAATCATAAACTAACTCTAATTAAAACCCAGCTTTGTAACTCAATGCCAGAACTAATCAGGCTGTTTTTTTCCAGATGTATCACTCTTATTTGTTCTAATAAATCTTCATGTTCTCAGTTTCCAGTAGCACAAGTAAGAAAATGCAGACAGTGGAACTAAGTGTAATTGAACATGGAAGGCTGTCCATTGTTAAGTCAAAACCATTTGTTTTAACAGGTCCACATATCCACTAAAGGATCAAATGCCCAACTAGGTTTTTGAGCCTAGAGGAAGGCTCACCAATGTAAAGCTGTTAGGGTGATCTATAGTTCTCTCTCTCTCTCTTTCTCTCTCTCTCTCTCTCTCTCTCTCCTTCTCTTCTCTTCTCTTCTCTTCTCTTCTCTTTTCTTTTCTTTTCTTGGTCCAGCCCCAAACGTTTTGGGGCAGTAAACAAGTTAAGATAACAAAGTATAATTAACTTGGTACAAATCTCATTGGTAGCCTCACAATGCAATGAACAAGGACATATGTTCAATTTTGTAGCTACTAAGATTGTTGGACAAGCAGGCACAAAAACAGTCCAGAAGTGATTAAAGCCTGGGAAATGGGCTCCTGGTCAGTCAACAGGAGTGCTGATTTGCCACCAACTTATCAAGCACTCAGGAAGCATGGGCTTGGCAGCACAAGGAAACAACAGCCACTGACACCCCAATCAACAACTACAAAGCCATCAGTCATAACATAAACTTGGACAATGGCAGCAAATTTGGGACAGGAATAAAAAGATTACGCTAGCCACATCCTATAAACAAAATCTGTTTAAGATGTTTTACAGATGTCATCTTCCAGCAGCTAGGCTAGCCAAAATGTATAGCTCTCAACTGTCTTCACGCAGGAAATGTTCAAAAGAATGGGGAACCTATTATCATATGTGGTGGAAGTGCAAGAAAATACAAGAGTTTTGACATAAAATCTGGATATGGCTAGAAGAAATGTTGGATTTAAAAATTAATTTCACACCAGAAATGTTGTTATTAGGAATAATAAATGAGAATTTTAAAAAAGCAGATATTAACCTAATTATTCATGTAATTATAGCAACAAGATTATTAATTGCCCAAACATGGAAGTTAAAAGAAATACCAAATGACGAAGCAATAATAGAGCAGATTTTTCAATGTGCTGAACTAGAAAGCATGATATTAGAATTGAAAGAGCAAGACACTTCAGAATTCTATGCAGTATGGAAAAAATTCTATGTATGGAGGGATATGAAAGGAAGTCTATAAAATGTGAGCTAGAATTTAAGGTGAGATTGAATTGCAACATAATGATTAGGATAAAAATTGATATAAAGATTAAACGTAAATACGTATATATTTGTATATATGTATATAAATGCATATACTTTTTAATGATATTTTGCTAATATAACAATGTAAAGACTGACATGTATATCAAAGAAAGACTACCACGTTCAAGATTTTTTAAAGTTTATTTTTAATATTTTTTTTAAAAAAAAAACAACTACAAAACCACACACAACCAGGCACCACATAAACAATATATATATAATTGCCCAAAGCACACATTTTTTTAGAGAGGAATTCCCTGAGGATGGTCTCCAATACAAATCCAAAAGCTCAGAAGACTAAACTTCTGGTCCCAGTGACTACTCCAGATTGGATCCTGCAACATTATCCTTGGACAATATTCAGAAAAAAATATATCCTTCCAATAATTGCTACATATCCTACCATTCCAACACTGCTTATCTCCAGTGGCTACTTAAGGTTGAACAGTCCATAACTACAGCTCAGGTGGGTAGATTCTACACAGCAGCATTGGGAATTTGTCGGAAACACATGTCCAATCCACCATAGATATTTTATACAACAAATTGTACTAACTGACAAGGGGCCTCACAGCTTATGGATTGTTATTTTAGTATGGTTAGACTAGGTGTAATTGACAGACTGGATTTTATCATAGATTTTATTTATTATTTATTATTTTATTCTAGATTTTTTAATTGTATATTCACTGGGTGTTTTTATTTGTTCTGGTCTCTGGTCTATGACTGTAATAAACTGAATTGATTTAATTGAGTCCAGTTTTCAACAAGTCAATAGTTAATCAAGTACTGGTAGAATATTTAATGTTCCAATACCTACTATGAGAGTTTAGGTTTAATACTAACAAACAGATAACAACAGATATGGATAGCCACAAAATAACTTTAAATTGGGGGTGAAGCTTTGTCTGGAGTCTGCATGATTCTGAAATATGACTGACATTCCAAAATGTCACTATCTGCCATTATTAATAAGCTTCCTTGTTCATTTTCTGCTATCCCTCCAAAATAACAAACATAAATACTTAGCATTTAGATCATTCCAAAATTCTCTACTCCCCATTCTCCTTTCTCTTTTGGTTATACTAATTGAGCTTAAAATATATACCGCTTATTTGAGGCGACACCAAAGTGTTAATTGAATGATACTGGCTGACACAAATCAGGCATAATTGCAGGAAGAACTGAGCATTGTTTTTTTTATATAAAAAGAAACGATAATCTTGTGATCATTCTTCCTCCCCATCACCAACACAATCCTCTTTTTTAGGACAAATGAATCTTAAAAATCCCCGAATGAGAAGAAGAGACACAAGAATTTCTCCCGTTGCATTTCAGAGGCAGGATTTCTCAGTTTCCAGGAAAAGAGGCAAAAGGGAGACTAGGCCATATTAAATTTGTGAAGTCTTCCCAGCTCTATCATTCTGGTTTAAAGATGGGAACTAATCATCAGTACAAATGGCTGATGGGAAAGACTTTGGGAAAAGCACTGTGTGGATTTGTATAATTTAGCTTTGCCTCTTTTATCCACCTAACATGGAAACATGGATTTTCAGGTAATTGAGGGATTTGCCTCAATTTTTGACACGAGCTTCTGGCTTAAAAAAGGGGGTGTCAGTGCTGGATTCAGTGAAATTCTTTGGGGAGGGGGGCGAGATGATAGATAATAGATGAGAGATTGGATGGATGGATGGATGGGTGGGTGGATGGATGGATGGATGGATGGATGGATGGATGGATGGACAAACAGGCAGGCAGGCAGGCAGATGATTGATAGATCTGAAGAAAGAGAGAGATGATAGATAGCTACAGTATATAGCTAGATAGATGATAGAAATGTGATAGATCATAATATAGATAGACAGGCATATAGACAGATGACAGGTGATTGATAGATATAAAGAGAGAGAGATGATAACTAGATAAATGGTAGATTATAATAGATGATGGATAGAGAGAGAGAGAGAGAGATGGATGAGAGAGAGAGGGTGGGGGAGAGGAAGAGGGAGAGGGGGAGAGAGAGAGATATGATAGATGATGGATGGGCAGATGGATAGATGGATGGACAGAGGGATAGATAGATGGACAGATAGATAGATATACTGGAGAGTGAGAGAAAGAGAGAGAAATAGATATATAAATAGATAATAAATAAAATTAGCCTAGACATGGTATGCCCATGTTATTTATTTAATCTTTGATTATAGTAAGCTACAATCATGACAACTTTCTTTTATATAGTCTTCCTCTCTACAGAAAACGTATACGATATATAAAGTTAACATTTTTAAGCATATATCAAGGGAGGATGAGAACTCTTCGCTTATCTTTCTTCTCAAGTTGTCTCTACTCTGAAAATCCCCCATGTTAGCAGACTCCTGGATCACTAGATTTCTTGTGTCTTTATTCATAGCATGAGAGATAGTTTAATTAATTTCAGTTTGTATAACTGAAGATCAAGGTGACTATAATTGTGTCATTTGGAACATTTAGAGGCTGAATTAGGCTGCAATTGTGTATTCTACAAAACACAAATTATATCATCACTGTCAATTTATTACGGTTGTTGCTGTAATTGGTATCACATTATTATACGCATTAGTTTGCATTTAAATGGGGAGGGGCACACAAAAACACCCCTAAACTACCTGCTACTGAGTGCTTCTTACATTTTCAAGCCTCCTCTTGTTATTTTCAAGCATCTGAAGGTGTCAAAAACTAGAAAAGCATTCATTACGATTTGTCTGTTAAGCTCCTTCACTAAGAATCTCAGGATATACCGGATAGAACAATAAGAACCAGACTCCGGCTGCTTCTTTGAATATTTTGCAGAAGTTTTTATCTAAAAGCCGAATGCCGCTTCTGTACTCATCTCATAGGGAGACAAAAGGTTCCTTAAAAAAAAAAACCCAACAACAAGAACAACAACCCATATGAAACTATTGGAGTCCAAATGCTGCTGAATAATTCCAAAATGAACATTTCCTGATACATCAAAATGTGTGTGTATGTATGTGTGTTTATACGCATGTGAAAATGTGTGTGTGTGTATGTGTGTTTATACACATGCTGAAGAATGGGATAATGGGGTGGATTCCTTAACTTTAGAAGACAGGCAAGAAAATAGTCTGCACTCAAGGTTCCTAACAATCCCCCCCTCCCACCCGAAAGTGAAGCTAACAGGTCTATCTCAGTATTCTTTAGAGCAGGGGTGTCAAAATTGATTTCACTGAGGGCTGCATCAGAGTTGTTTTTGAGCTTGGGGGGCTGGGGTGGGCATGGCCAGGGTGGGCACCTGTGGTGGCCTGAGCACTTTTCCCAGTGAAAATGGGCTCTTGAGCTCCATTTTTGGCTATGATGGCTCCTGTAACCCCCTGCCAGCGAAAACGGAGTTCAGGAGAGTCACACTCAGCTCTCACAAGCTCTGTTTTCCATTGTGACAGCCTCCTGCAACCCTCTGCCAGCAGCCCTCACAAGCTCCATTTTTGCGAGCAGAGGCACCATGGGCCAGCCCTTTAATGTTTCCAGGGTGGCCCAAGGGGGCAGATATAAGCGCCCCAAGGACCAGTTCCGGCCCCTGGGGCCTTGAGTTTAACACCCCTGCTTTAGAGACCTTGGATTGTTGGGGTGTGGGGAGGAAAATGGCCAATTTTCTTATTACGTATTCTTCCATCTATCTACAGTGTTTTTGATTGCTTATCTCAAACATCTTCACGAAAAAAAGTTCCTCAGTCAAGCTTTTCTTGGGATCAACTTAAAGCATTTTTGCCCATGTAAAAAACAACAACAATGGCAATAATGGTAAAACAACGAAGGAAGGAAAATGTAACATAGTGTTTATACTTAGCATACAACATGAATTGTATAGGGGGAAACGGTTAAGTTATTCTTTGAGTAATTGTGAATGTTGGTAAGAAAATGTATCCTTAGATAGGAGAGCAAGAGAAGATTATTTTGAACCTTTTTAACATTTCTGTGGATATGACCCTCCCTGATAGATTTTTATACTCTGATATTTCCAAAACACTCTACACATGTAAAGTTTTTAAGGCACTGATTTAATTCCTTAACCCAATCCAACATCTAAAAAAAAAAATAGCTTCTTTTACTCAACATAAGGAATGTGATGGTTCAGTGGCTAAGACCCTGAGCTTGTTGATCAGAAAGGTTGGCAGTTCAGCAGTTCGGATCCCTAGCACCACATAATGGAGTGAGCTTCCATTACTTGTCCCAGCTTCTGACAACCTAGCGGTTCGAAAGCAAGTAAAAATGCAAGTAGAAAAATAGAGACCACTTTGGTGGGAAGGTAACAGTGTTCCATGCGCCTTCAGCATTTAGTCATGCTGGCCACATGACCATGGAGGCATCTTTGGACAGGGCTGGCTCTTCAGCTTTGTAACGGAGATGAGCATTGCCCCCTAGAGCCGGAAACAACTAGCACATATGTGCAAGGGGACCCTTTACCTTTACTCAACATAAGCCATCAATCTTATAGCTCTTCTGGGCTTACCTCATAGATACACAAACAAATCAGACCCTCTGTCCATCTTTGACCTAACATAAACTTTGTTTTGGAGGGTTTGGCTTCATACTAACCAACCTGGAATCCTGGATCATCTTCTTAGCAATATGTAATTGCTTAGACAGCTCTGCCAGGAAGCAAGTGGAATAGCAGAAAAAATATTTCACCAAGTAAAGAAATCTTCTATTAGTTCACTTTATTTCATTGGATCTGGAGCTTTGGGCATTACTAAATTGTAGCTTCAAATTAGAAACGATAGATGGATTCTCAAACATTAAACAGGTAAGCTTTTGGAAGGAGTTAACGTTCATAGGAACTAAAATTTCCACCAATGCATTGCCATTGTCTTCTTCCACATTGGTTGGTTTGATTTTGACTTCCCAATCGAATTTACAGCCCATCCATACCTAGAATGACCATATTAACTTTATGAGACCAGAGAAGGTCAACTGGATGCTTGCAGGAGGGATGATTGATGGAGAAAAGGGGGGGAACATGGTAGATTATGAACAAAGGAATTCAGGTAGCTTGGAACTTTGGTCTTCTCATTGACCTGGAGCAAGACATCAGGGAGAAGTTGATAATGATTTGATTGGTAAAAAGGTATAGGGTAATTTTACTACCCAAGGAGCTGAAGCTTTCCGTTCCATAAAAGTTTTTACACATGGTAATAACAACATAGAGAACACATAACATTCATATCTTCTGTAATGCAAAATTGGAAGACATATCAAGTGCCATAAATTACACGCAAGGACAAATTTAAAGGAGTTGTCCTTGACTGCTTCAATTCCACTGGACAAAAAATAAGCTTTTGTGATTTATGAAAAGGGGAATAATGACTTTATTAAAAAGCTTGTTGAAGCTCATTTTTCATAATATATATAGAATATGTGATTATTTCCATTTATTACTGACTTTGTAATGCCTTCATTGTGGCAGGCAATACCCATCATTTGTTTATCTCATTGAAATTCTCCCTGCAGAAAGAAAGCCTTATGTCATCACTGTAGGAATCTCAATGTAAGAGATTCTAAGTTCTGTAAGGTCAAAGTAGCAAAACAATCAAAAACTCAATTGGCAGGACAGGGAGAAAAGAAACTCGAGTCAGCAAGCAAGTGAATGGAAGGAACAAAACTCATCTGCTTGATTCCTGAGTTCCTTCACCCTCTTTGCCAGATTATTCTTGTTTCACAGCTCAGAAAGACCAGTCTTAGGAAAACTAAATACTATAGCAATATCTTTTCAATATTCCCTTTTTCCTTCCTTCCTTCCTTCCTTCCTTCCTTCCTTCCTTCCTTCCTTCCTTCTCCCTTCCCCTCCTTTCTTCTTTTTTTCCTTTCAGCTTCATTTTCCTTTCTTCTTTCTTCCTAACTTCCAGGGAAGAAATCATTGAAATTATTGTAACTTGTTCATTTTTAATAATTATATGTATCTAGAATCACTTAGGGTAAAATAGGCTGTGTAAAATTATCTAGAATCTCAGCAAAACCTGATTTTTAAAAAGTGTAGAAAAACTAGAAGGGAACTAATGTAGTCAGGAACACATTGGGAGTATAAACTTAAACTATCAAAAATAATTAGGAAGAATGGCTAGAGGAGGAGGAGGAGGAGGAGGAGGAGGAGGAGGAGGAGGAGGAGGAGAAAGAATAATGAAGGACACAGAAGTGCTAATTCTCACAAGAAATGAAACATTCCTTCTGTTATGTCTTTGGGACTGGTTGGAGTCCCCAACCAGGTCCGCTGTTTAAGCGGGAGCACCAGCCGCTCCCATTGGCGGACACCGTTTGACAGCCGGCTATAAAAGGCGGCTGTCAAGAGGTATCAGCCCCGTTGCCGCCAGCTAACCTGCCTAGTTAGAAGGCAGACGCGGCAACCCTTTATTCTTGGAATAAAGCCTTTGACGTTCACTCTGGCTCAGCCTCGTATCTCCGCCGCTCCACAACACTGGCGACGAGGGTGGGATGCGATAGGAGGCTGCCAGACGTTCGATTTAGTAGAGCTGTAGCCACTAAGAGCGAAGTCATGGGCGCTGAAGCCACAGCCGCCGGCGCTCACAAAGAGCGCGAAATTCAAAAAGCCTCCTCAGCTGAGGAGACAGACACCGCCTGACAGGCGCAGCCACAAAACGCTCTTCTAAGAGCGCGAATTTTGAATCACAACTACTGAAGTGACAGGCACTGCCGCCTCAAAATGAATACCAACCCGACATTCCCACCCTTCAAGCCAGCCGAGGAGACGTGGGATTCATATAAAAACCGGTTCATCTACTTCCTCAATGCTATTGGTCTAACAGATGCTGCTGAACACAGAAAAAAATCCTTCCTCAGCTACTGTGGGGCTGCGGTTTTTGACACCGCTACAGCACTAGTTGCCCCTTGCTCTATCAGGAGCATACCTTGGGATGAACTCCAAGAGATCCTTTCCAACCACTACTCACCTAAACCATCCCAGATAGCCAGGAGATATGCCTTCAGAACTAGAAGGCAGGCTGAGGGGGAGTCAATTAATGAGTATATGGCAGCTCTGAGGTCAGCTGCCTTACAGTGTGGGTTCAGAGACTACCTAGAGGACATGTTATTAGACCAGATTGTCTGTGGCGTTAGAGACCTTAGGCTTCAAAGACGCTTGCTAGCCAAAAAGGATTTAACCCTAGCTTTAGCCGTAGAAGAAGCCCAAGCTGCTGAGCTCTCTGCCCAATCAGCAGCTGAGATTCAAGGAACTCCTTTAAGACCTAGCAGCTCCGCTATTCATTCAGAGGAAGTTTCCCTTGAAGAAGACCCCATAGACTCAACAGACATTAACCGCCTTAGGCAACAAAAGCCCTCACAGGAAGGAGCTGGGCAGAGAAACAACTTCACCCCCAAGCAACCTCCCATTTGCCTAGCCTGCGGGGGTTCCCACTCTAGGGCATCCTGCAGGTTTAGGAATGCCATCTGTCTAAATTGTCAGAAGAAAGGCCACCTAGCCAGAATCTGCCAAGCAGGGCGAACCTTTCCTCAGAGACCTCCACCACCTTCTAATTTCCAAAGGCAAGTGGAGGACTGCTATACTTGCTACCACACGAACCATACTTCCAAGACTCCTAATAAAATCAGTATTTTTGTTTCTTTAGAAGGTAAGCCTTGCAGAATGGAGGTAGACATGGGATCTGCACTTTCGATCATCTCCTGGGAAACCCTAAAGAAGATTCATCCCAGATTCTCAAAGAAGAAGCTGCAGAAATGCCACCTGACACTGCGGGACTACCAAGGCAAGAACATCCCTGTCCTCGGGAAAGGCAAGTTTTTAGTTCAGTTCCAAGGTTTTAAAGGCCATTTGCCTTTGGTGGTTGTTAATGGTGCCCTCCCCAGTCTGTTGGGACTAGATTGGTTCCCTTCTCTCGGCCTTAGCGTAACTGGGATCCATGCTGTCTCAACCTCTGACGTAGACACCCTATTCTCAGACTATTCTGATGTTTTTAGCAGCGAGCTGGGCTGCTATTCTGGCACCCCCATCTCCTTCACTGTGGACCCCCAGGCAATTCCCCTTTACCTCAAGCCATGCAGAGTGCCCTTTGCCATCCGTCCAAAGTTAGATTTAGAATTAGATAAGTTACTGAAGCAAGGGGTGTTAGAGCCAACTGACTTTGCCAAATGGGAGACCCCCATAGTCACTCCACTCAAGAAAGATGACAGTATAAGAATCTGCGCAGACTATAAAACCACCCTCAATCGTTATCTGCAGGTCAGCGCCTACCCTGTCCCCGTTATCCAACATCTGTTACACACCTTCGAACCCGGCACCATCTTTGCCAAATTAGATATGTCCCAGGCATACCAACAGTTCCCTGTTGATGATCAGACAGCTGAACTACAAACCATAGTCACACATAGAGGGGCATTCAAGTGCAAGAGCCTCCAATTCGGTGTAAGTGTAGCCCCGGGTATTTTCCAATCCCTCATGGAAAGGATTCTCCAAGGTCTCCCAGGGGTTGTCTCTTACTTCGATGACATTTTAGTCTCAGCAATTGACAGACCTCAGCTCATACAAAGGGTCAGAGCAGTCCTAGAGAAGTTTAGGCAGCATGGCCTCAAACTTAAAAGGGAGAAGTGCACCATCGCCACTAGGCAAGTGGACTTTCTGGGGTATAGGATAGATGCCTCTGGCATTCACCCAGTCGAATCCAAAGTAAGGGCTATCCACGAGGCACCCACACCAACTAACAAAACGGAGCTTCAAGCCTTTCTGGGGCTGCTGAACTTTTACGCTTCATTTCTTCCTCACAAAGCATCTATTGCTGAACCCTTACACAGACTGTTAGACAGAGAATCACCCTGGAATTGGGGACCCAAAGAAGCCCATGCTTTCAAGTCAGTCAAATCCTTACTCACATCTGATGCAGTTTTAATCCAATATAATCAACGACTCCCCCTGGTCCTAGCTGCTGATGCATCCCCCTTTGGGATTGGGGCTGTCCTGAGCCACAGACTTCCAAACGGTTCTGAGGCACCAATTGCCTTCTTCTCTAGGACCTTCTCTACTGCAGAAAGAAACTACAGCCAAATAGATAAGGAGGCCTTGGCTGCAGTAGCTGCAGTAAAAAAGTTTCATGAATTTTTGTTTGGGCACCATTTTGAACTCATAACTGACCATAAACCACTCCTGGGGCTTTTATCAGGGGATAAGCAAACCCCACAGGTACTATCACCTAGAATGACCAGGTGGACCTTGTTCCTGGCCGCTTACTCATTCAAATTGGTGCATCGCCCTGGAAAAAACTTGAGTCACGCTGATGCCCTCAGTCGCTGCCCCCTGCCAGTCCCAGTCGAAGACCCAGCACCTGTTCATGCCATCTTTGAAGTAAATGAACTTAAATTGCCGGTTACAGCTGAAGACATTGCTGCGCACTCAAAAAAAGACAGGATAATTGCCCAAGTTATGGACTGGGTGGGAAGGGGGTGGCCTGAAACACAATACACTTCTGACTTTGCTCCTTTCAAAATCCGCAAGCAGGAATTGTCAAAACTACAGGGATGTCTGTTGTGGGGGACAAGGGTAGTCATCCCAGCCACTCTTCGTGTACCCATCCTAAAGGTACTTCACGAGGGCCACCCGGGCATAGTAAGGATGAAGGCTCTGGCCCCCAGCTACGTTTGGTGGCCTGGCATGGATGCCCAAATCTCCAGCTGGGTAAGCTCATGCCAGCCTTGCCAGGAAACCAGGGCTGCCCCACCAGCAGCCATGCCTACCAAGTAGGAAAGTGCTGGTGGTCCTTGGTCTCGCCTGCACATCGACCTAGCTGGACCAGTACATGGAAGGACCTTCTTGGTTGTAGTAGACTCTTATTCCAAATGGATAGACCTGGCCCTACTACCTTCAACAACCACTCAAGCAATTGTTAAGGCTCTGACCCGTTTCTTCATTACCCATGGGCTCCCTGATACGCTGGTGTCTGACAATGGCCCCCAGTTCACTTCTTGTGAGTTTAGTATGTACGTTGCCAACTTGGGCATCAGACACATCCTTACAGCCCCTTTTTACCCAGCTAGCAATGGGATGGCTGAGAGGGCAGTCAGGTCAGCAAAGGAGGCACTTGCCAGGTTTGGCCAGGAAAACTGGCACTCCAAACTGTCCCGTTACCTCCTGAGCCAACATACGACTCCATGCACCACTACAAATAAATCCCCAGCTGAGCTCTTGATGGGGAGACGCCTTAGGACCACCCTGGACAGGTTGCACCCCCACTACTGCCCAGACACCCCTATAGGATCTGACAGTTTGGTCAGAGACTTTGCCCTGCATGACCTGGTATATGCCAGAAATTATGCAGGGGACCCTCTGTGGGTACCTGGTCAAGTTGTGTCAGTCACAGGTCCAAGATCCTACAGAGTACTCCTGGAAGACGGACGCCTGTGGCGCAGACACGTGGACCAACTCAGAAGGCGATGGAGAAGCACAGCTGATGCCTACCCAGCAACCACCAAGGAACCAGTCTACCCAGCCCAATCTCCCAGCACCGAGGGCTCCCTGTCGGAACCAGTCTACCCAGCCGAGAGATCCCTGCGGGACCCAATCCATCGCGCCAATGACGAAAGCTCCCTGCAGGACCCAATCTACCCCATCGACCAAGAGAGTTTACTGGAGGACCCGGTCTACCGACAAGGAACCCCGAACCAACAACCAAGCGAACCAGTCTGCCGTCCGGACCAAGCGACTCACCAAGGTCAACCTGAACAGGGAGACTTACCTAATTCACAGAGTCCCCCCACCAACCGAGCCCGCTCATCAACAACCTCCGAGACGCTTCCTGGGGGCGAGGACTTGGCTCCAGCCAGTGGCTTGCCCAGACTTCGACGATCCTGCCGCCAGCGCAGATGACCGACCTACTTAAAGGACTATGCATGCTCCTGGCTGGGGGAAAGGAGTGTTATGTCTTTGGGACTGGTTGGAGTCCTCAACCAGGTCCGCTGTTTAAGCGGGAGCACCAGCCGCTCCCATTGGCTGACACCGTTTGACAGCCGGCTATAAAAGGCAGCTGTCAAGCGGTATCAGCCCCGTTGCCGCCAGCTAACCTGCCTAGTTAGAAGGCAGACGTGGCAACCCTTTATTCTTGGAATAAAGCCTTTGACATTCACTCTGGCTCAGCCTCGTATCTCCGCCGCTCCACAACACCTTCCAAATCATAATGAAAGTATGCACATTTTTGTTATGAATTATGTATGTATTCATTTATTTATTTACGTAGATTTTAGAATGTTGATCTAAAATCTGGTGATCCAGATTGAAGTTAACTGTCTCTCTCTTTTTTCTCTTTTAGTATTTTTTTTCAAGGTTATTTTTACAATAGTAAAAAGCAATACAAACTAAAAGAAAGATAGAAAATAGAAAGAAGGACTAAAAGGTGCAAAGGGAAAAAATAGGAAAGACATAAAGAATAGAAAAAGAAAAGAGCAAATAAGTATATTACAGGTGGTGGGGGGGGGGAGAAATTTATAAAGAACTCCCAACATTTACCACAATAAACATAAACAACTTTTCACCTCTTTTTCCTTTTCTCCGTGGATTTCTTCTAAAACATTTCTACAAAAAGACTTAGTTGTTTGGCTCTTGCACAGCAGGTTTTTGGACTACTCTTGACAAGACAGAATGGACACTATCAGCTTTCCATTTCTTAGACATCACTGGGGGAGGGGAGGGGGGGACTCAGAATTTTATAACATTAGTCTAAACCAGGGGTGTCAAACTCAAGGCCTGCAGGCTGAATCTGGCCTGTGGAGTACTTAGATCCTGCCTGTGTGGCCACCCTGGAAATAGCAAAGGACTGACCTGTGGTGCCACTGCCAGTGAAAACAGAGCTCAAGAGGGCCATGTACGGCCTTCCCACGCTCCACTTTTGGCCATGACAGCTGCCTGAGGCCTTCTGCCAGCAGAAACAGAGCTCAGAGAGGCCACATGTGCCCCCACCCTGAGCTCCATTTTCACTGACATCAGACAGCAGGAGATTGTCACGGCTGAAAATGGGACCCATGGAGCAGCACGCAGCTCCCCCAACCTCCATTTTTTTGTTGGCAGAGTGCTTGGGTCACCATAGACACCCCTGACATGAATGATGTCAAGCTGGCCACCCCAGCCCCCCCCGATGTCAAACATAACCCTGATGCGACGACCCTCAATGAAATCAAGTTTGTCAACCCTGGTCTAAAACATGGATCACTGGTGATTCTAGATTCCTAGCTTGCAGAGTAGAGTGGTTCTCTGGAGATGTAGTTGGTTCTGACATTTGGAGTGGGTTTCAAACATCCAAATTTCACCCTCCTAACGTCAGCATCCTTCCTTTCTGAAACACCCACGTTTTTACTATTTGCCAATAAAAATAGAGAAAACATAAAAGCCACAGAGCTGTGTTTCCTGTACAAGTCTAAGGCATTCATAACATCTCTAAAGAAAAAGAATCCTTCAGAAAAGTAATGGAGAAAAAAACACCCTCCTTTCTAAAGTAAGGTGGCGGTTGTGGCCAGGAGGGCCTTTGCGCAACTGCAGGTTGTGCACCATTTACGCCCTTTCCTGGATCAGCAGTCCCTACTCACAGTCATTCATGCCCTGGTCACTTCCCGTCTTGATTATTGCAATGCACTCTACATGGGGCTGCCCTTGAAGAGCATCCGGGAGCTACAGTTGGTGCAAAATGCAGCAGCCCTCATGGTTTTGTGCAGACTCCGGTGTTCACATGTTTTGCCTCTCCTGCAAGAGTTGCATTGGTTGCCGATTTGCTTCTGGGTGCAATTCGAGGTGCTGGTTGTCACCTTTAAAGCCCTTCATGGCTTGGGACCAGGTTATCTGAGGGAACGTCTCTTGTCTACCTGACCCATTAGAGTGGGGAGGCAGGGAATGTTGTGGGTCCCACCCCTGAGGGAGATACACCTGGTGGGACACAGAAGAAAGGCTTTCTCCATGGTGGCTCCGTCTTTCTGGAATATCATTTCCCCAGAGATTAGAATGGCTCCCACTCTACCTGTCTTCCGAAAGGCACTGAAGACCTGGTTTTGCCAGTGGGCCTGGGGAACCCAGAGAGGGATGGAGCCCATCAAATGCTAGTGTGATGTGCTGTCGTCGGGATGGGGGTGGGAGCTGTTTTTTGTTTTTGTTTTTGTTTTTTTTTTCCCAAATTTTGTTCTATTGTACTTTACTAATTTATTTGATTATTTTTGTTAGTTTTTATGGTTTTTTATTTTTATTTTTCGTTTTAAATATGGTTTTACATTGTGTAAGCCTTGAAGTCGCCATGGGCAAATAGGCGGCAATATAAATTAAATAAATAACCCAATAACTCTTTGTGAAGCCACATCCTCATTGCATTTATTATTTTATCTTTCTTTTCAACTTCTAAGAAAAAAATAGCAAAGTTGTCCTTGCACTGACATGTATAATGCTTGTTTATTTTTTATGAAAACTGAATATTTAATCTATTGTAGTTCACGCATTTCATTTCATTGATTTGAATATGAATGAACAACCCTTCCTGATCTCACACAGATGCACACATGTATCCAACAAAGCTAGTCGAAAAACCCCCTGGGGCTGGAAAATTAACTTTAAATATTTAGGATTTCATGACTGGGTGGCTTTCGAGAAATGGTAGCTTTACAATTTCAGTACTTCAGTTTTAAAATTATTTCTTCTTTAAGGGGTAAACAAGTATCTCAATCTTGGAACTGCGAATATTTTTCATAATATATCATAGACCTTGGAAATCGGCATCTTCCGATGGTAGAGATAGAAGTGGATTTGATTATGCAAATAATTGCAGGAAAAGCTACAGAGAAGAATGTGATCTCTGTAGAACACATATCTACTGAATGTGAACAGAATGAAGGCTAGACAGTAGAACTTGCTTGCAGTAGCCACCAAATTATAGACGATGCTGTCCCCTAAGGGACATCCAGAGCTGTTGTGGGACAGTGGTTAAAATGCAGTACTGCAGTCTACTTCTGCTGCCTGGCGGCTGCCTGTAATTTGGCAGTTTGAATCTCACCAGGTTTAAGGTTAACTCAGCCTCTATCTTTCCGAGGTGGGTAAAATGAGGATCCAAATTGTTGGGGACAATATACTGATTCTGTAGACCACTTGGGGAGGGCTGTAAAGCACTATGAAGTGATATATAAGTCTAAATGCTATTGGTATTGCTATCCAACTCATTCTTACTTACTTACTTACTTACTTACTTACTTACTTACTTACTTACTTATTTGATTTATAGAACCGTCCAACTTAAAAAAAAATGTGACTGTGAGTGATGCACAATGGATCTTTGGCTTTTAGAGTTCAATATAGGTGGTTATTTAAAATAGTTACATGACTATCTAGAGATCTGAGTGGGAACAATTTTGAAGAAGTCAATGTTTCCATGGAGAAGAAGAAACAGAATAGTCTGAATGAAAGCATTTACTGCATTTTGAAACAAGCAAGGGACATAAATTGCCATATAAATAAAGGCAATAAAAATATTAAATCCAAGTTATAAAATGATCAGCTCAAATATGACAGTCTAAGCTTTTCCAAATTGGATCACTGCATATGAGAGTTTCATATAAATCCAGATGAAACCTAACAGCTGTTATGTGGCCTTTGAATGTCTTGTTCCCATATCTTCAAGTCCCTTGAACTTTATATATTGTTCTGCAATTGGTTACTGAGTTTAAACCACCACATCCAGTAATAAAAGAATTCAAGAAATAAGGTAATAAATGTTTTCATTTTGTGAAATAAAATATAAGATGTTGTCACTGATTCTCTAGAAATATTAAATCAGAATAGAGTTGGAAGGGACCTCGGAGGTCTTCTAGTCCAACCCCCTGCTCAAGCAGGTAACCCTATACAATTTCAGATAGGTGGATGTCCAGTCTTTTCTTAAAATCTTCCAGTGATGAAGCATCTACAACTTCTGAAGGTAAGCTGCTCCACTGGTTAATTGTCCTCACTGTTAGAAAGTTTCTCCTTAATTCTAGGCTGCTTCTGTCCTTGAGCTCTGCACACCAGAACAACTAGACACAAGAACAGCTTTTTTCCCGAACGGCATCACTCTGCTAAACAAATGATTCCCTCAGTACTGTTCAACTATTTACAAAGTTTGCACTACTGTTACTATTAATCTCATCACTCCTTATCGCCCATCCCCTCCCAATTGTGACTGACTATAACTTTGTCGCTTGTATCCTTACGATTTATACTATTTCCTAGTATGATTTGATTGCTTATTGTACCCTGTGACTATCATTAAGTGTTGTACCTTATGATCCTTGACTCTTGACAAATGTATCTTTTCTCTTATGTACACTGAAAGCATTTGCACCAAGACACATTCCTTGTGCGTCCAATCACACTATTCTATTCTATTCTATTCTATTCTTGCCTTCTGGTGCTTTGGAAAATAAGCTGATCCCTCCCCTCTTCTTTGTGGCAGCCGATCAAACACTGGAATACTGCTATCATGTCACCCATATTCCTTCTTTTCTATAGTCTGGCCACACCAAATTCCTGCAGCCTTTCTTCATATGTTTTTGTCTCCAGACCCTTTATTATCTTTGCACTTTTTCCAAAATTCAACATCTTTTTGTTGTAATGTGATGATCAAAACTGGTGTTTTTGGTCTGGAAGCATTCTAAATACTATTTTTTTTTATTTTGCATAATTTTGATTCTATGCCTCTGTTTATACAACCAACGATTGTATTAGCTTTTTTGGCTGCTGCCACACACTGCTAGCTCATGTTTAAGTGATCCTCCACTAGGACTCCAAGCTCCCTCTCACTGTTACTGTTCTTGTGCCAGGTTTCACCTAATCTATACTTGTACCTTTGCTTTTTCCTGCCCAGGTGTTAAAGCCTTGCTTTTCTCCACATTAAGTTTCATGTTGTTGGATAGGTCCCATTGTTCAAGTCTTTCTGGGTCCTGAGCTTGTCATCTGAAGAGTTGTGGCTATTCCTGCCAGCTTAGTGTCATCTGCAAATTAGATGAGTTCCCCTTCCAAGTCATTTATGAAAATATTGAAGAATACTGGGCTTAAGACAGAACATTGTGGTACGTTGCTGCTTACTTCCCTCCATGTAGATATATGGTAATTAAGGATTACTCATTGAGAAATTGGTGATCTTTTCTTCCTGCTGTAGTAATAAAAGCTCAGAACTTTACATTTATTTATTTTGATATAATGAATATTCTGCTGGAAAAAAATATAATCATGTCACTAGTAAAGTATTTCTTATGTCCAGTTTTGGACTCTTTATTGTAAAGAATTTTAATCATAGGAAAGAATGCTTCAGAAACAAGAAAAATATAAGTACTTCATAGCAATATTAATGTTTGCATGGTATATTTAAATAAAATGTTGGTGGGGAGTTTCTTGTTTTCATCTATAAGAGGGATTGATTTCCTGGCCTGCCTCCTGTATCCTAAATATCACTTAAAATAAAATGCATTTTGAATATGTAATCAATAGACTAATTAATTTTATGTACTGCCAACTGCTGGGAATAAATCTTGGAACCTTCTAAAAAAAACATATGCTCTACTAGGAATCTAAAATTCTTCAAATTGCTCTGCTTATCAAATGTTATAAAAAACAACACCCATCCTACCTACCTCTCCATCTATCTATTTCTATGTATCAATCTATTGATTTTACAGTCAAGGACATGTAGGTAGTATATAAAACAACAGATACAAGGATCCACAATAAAGCAAAACAAAACAAAGAAGTGATAAATTAACACATTAGGGAGACAGAAATGGTGGCAAACTCTAAAAAATAATCAATTGTTTAGGCCCAGTGATTTGTTGAGAAGTCCATAATGCTAGTAATGATGGGGGGAAGAAAGAGAAAGCAATGATCGTACTAAGGTAGAAATCTATTATGATAGGATCCATGGAGATTCTCAAACATCCAGGTCATGGTTGTCTCAAATGTGCTTTCTTTTCCCAAAAGGCAGCTGGACTTTGCATTGTTGTTTACATTTTGCATCTCACCAGAAGTTAGAACTGATGAGAAGCAAAATGTTTTCAAAGAAAGAAAAAAAAACTCCAGTTGCTCTTTGGATAAAAAACATCTTTATCTTATTATGGTGATGGTAGGTGCACCATTGAAGACCTGAAGAACCATGTTGTCATAGAGAACCTCTATCTATCCAGGGGTTGGCAACCTTAAAGACTCAAGGAACCACAAAGGTCCTAACTGAAAGCCCCCCATTCAATTCTGGAACCAACCAGAAGTCCAGATCCCCCACCATAGAGTCTCCTCCTAGCACAGCATCCTTTTTCCTCTGCTGACCAGAAGTCCGGTTCCCACAACACAGTCTCCTCTGAGCGCAACATGCTTTTTCCTCTATCTATCCTAACCAAAAGCCCTATCAATTGTGGAGCTGACGGGGAGCCACAGCAGAGGGATAAAAGAGCCACATGTAGCTCCAGAGCCATGGGTTGCTGACCCCTGCTCAATCTAGATCTGGAGTGTCAAACTCGATTTCATTGAGGGCCACATCAGGGCTGTGGCTGACCTTGGTAGGGGCCAGGCATGGCCAACATGGTGGGTGTGGCTGGCTTGACACCACTCCCCAAAGTGCTGGCATGTTTCCTCTTCACACTGGGTAGACTGGGCCAAAGCCAGGCTGGCCCAATCTTTCCTCTTCACACTGGATAAACCAGGATGAAGCTATGCTGACCTGATCTCTCCTCTTCACACTGGGTAGACTGGGCCGATGCTACATTGACCTGATCTTTCCTCTTTGCATTGGGTAGACTGGGCTGAAGCCACGCTGGTCCAATCTTTCCTCTTCACATTGGGTGGGCCCCACAATCCAGAACCAACCACATTGTGGGCTGGATCTGACCCGCAGACCTTGAGTTTGACACTCCAGATCTAGATGGCCATTAAAAATGGAATAGATTTGATAGTACATAATCAAACAATCCATCAGGTTAAATATGGGTAACCAAACCATTCAGATGCAAGTATGAGTCAGACCAGTAATTTCTGCATATCCGCCTACGTTGTGGAACATCCTGCCCTCACAGATGAGGAAAATCTCCAGGCCCTTGGCCTTCCACAAGGAGGTCAAAATGTCACTGTGGAACTTCCGTTTTGAGCTTCTTTGGTGACGGACAGAAATCTGTCACCGAAGAAGATCGTGCGCGGTTTCGATCCGTGCTCGCTGCCAGAGTGCCCCAAGCCAGCTGGATTCAGGGCTCAGCCATCCCGTAGAGGTGGTGAAGAGTGGGGAGAATGCCAGCAGGGTCAAGGAGAGCTGAATCTCTTCTCCTCAGCTGGCCATTACTCCCTTTCCCAAAGGCAGTTACCGCAGTGGTCAGAATGGCCACCTCAAAGAAGAACTCGACCGGAAAAGAATGTGCAGGAGGAAGATAAGAAGAGAAAGTTTTGGTTGACCAGGTTAAACTGAAAAAGCAACAACGTAAGGTACCCTGGAATTTGAACTATAAAAAATAACATTGTTCCCAAAGAAGACTTTGAAGCAGCGAAGGAGAGAGGGAAAGGGAAGGATTTGGCTTTTTTTTTTCTTCCCTTCCTTATACTGACAGCTAAGAGATTTAAGTAAGAAATTGACTAAAATCCACTTTGACATCAATAGCCATTTAAGCTGAAAATAAAATGTCAAGGGGATAATAAAAACTTTTGGATACTCAAAAACCTTTAAAAGCAGGAAAGGAGAGAAAAGGAAAGAATAAAAGGGCGGGATCTGGAAAAATGGAGGAGTCTTCCTGGAACTAAAAGGAACATACAGTGAAACCTTAACAAGATTCCTAAAAGATATATTCTAACTGAAACTTTGTAATGAAATAATAGAACTCCAGGAAGATAAAGTGGAAAAAAGAAGCAAGGAGAAACAGCTTTGGATTATTTGGATTACTTGGTTTTTTTTGGATTTTTGGCTATTGTATTTAAATGACTAAAATCAATCCGGTGGTTGTTTAAAAGTGTTTAAAATGGCATCCCTTTTAAAAGAACTGAAAATGGAACTTAAAAAACAGAAATAAGATGCACAAGAAGGAAGAGGTTCTTTTGGCTTCATATTTCAATTTTTAGAAATGGAGATCTGGAACTATGAGAAACAACATGAAACGCTTATAGAACAAGAAGGTTGGGACAAAGAAGAAGCCATCTTTAATGATCAAGTAATTTTATGTGGGGAGAAAAAGAAAAGGGGGAAAGAGAGTGAAATGTTTAAGATTTGAAAAAACAAAAAAAGAATAGTTTGAAAAATAATTACAATATTAGGAAGCAACAGAAGAGAGGATCACAGAAGAGAGAATTAGAAGTAGAGAGACAAGAGGGCAAAAGCGGGGGGAAGAAGAAGTGGGGGAAGAAGGAAAGGAAAAGAAGTTATAAAAGATAGAAACAAGATATAGAGAAACAGGGAAAATGTATAAGGATTGGAAGCATAAGCCTATTTAGAAATAATGGGTGAAAATTTAATTGAAAAAGGGATTCTTCAAAGAATCCCTTTTAGAATCCCATATTAGAAATAGAAAGAATTTTAGAAAATATGAAACAATGTATGACTAAAATGATGGATAAACTACCTATTATAATGCAGTGGAATGTTTGTTAATAAATAAATGAAATAAAGTGAATGAGAGAATGAAATTAGGAAAGGATGGGAACATTTTAATTATTATTAATGATTTATAAAAATATAAGTGAAGAGAAATATGAAAAAAAAGAATTAATTATGGAATGTTTATAAGTGTTCACAAGGAAGTATGATCTACAATTGAAAAGAAATGTTAAAGATGTTAAGATTCTAACTAATATTAACAATAGAATTGAATTATAAAGATATATATATATATATACATATATATATATATATATATATATATATATATATATAAGAACATAGTGTGTATTTTAAGAATGTACCAAGCAAATTCAATTGGAAGTTATGTACTATATTGAATGTTATAATTTTAAAGGCATAACTTGAAGTTTAGATAAGATTTGAATGGATAAAATTAAAAGATATGAAGGTGTCATACTCCAATTAGTAACTACAGGGGAAAATTTGTTTAATGAGAAAAGATGATATGAAATTGAAACAGGACAGACAAAAGTATAAATATAACGACTGGAAAGACATTGAAACTTAGAAAAAGATATATAATTGAATTTAGATATGAGATAATTAAAAATAAAGTTGAAAAAACCAAGGGAGGGGAAAAATATGGAGAAAATGTTAAAATAGTAATAAGATAGGGAATAGAATAGAAAGATGAATATGAAATTGAGTTTGTGTCTGTATGAAGAAGTGATAACCCGGGATCATGCTATTCTCAAAAAAAGATGTTTTATTTGTATTATGTTTTTGTGAAAACTCAAATAAAATTTATATTAAAAAAAGTCACTGTGCAAGCTTGTGAGGTCGATACTGAAGTCCAGATAAGCCATGAGGTTGTCCAGCCCCATGAGAACCTACACGCACACACACACACACACACACACACACACATTAATATTAACAATTGCTAACTGCCCATTTAGGAATTCTTCACCTTTTGAAATTTTGTAATATTTTTATAATTATAAATCTTCTTAAACTTAAGTTAATTCTAATTTTACTGTTCATTTTATTGATGACGTTGTATACCACCCAGTTGGTGGGAGACGGCAATGAAGAGATATAAACTATAAACATAAATAAATATTAAATAGATTTCTGACAAAGTTTGCAATTGAGTATTTAATCGCTTTTGTGGAAAATTTGATTAGACATACCTTCCAAAAGAAACTGCACAAGCTCTATTTGAAACCAACTCATAGACTGAGTAAGGAAAAAAAATATGAATTCATAGGGTAAGAGAAGGGTAAGACAGCAAGATATATAAGAACATCTCATGGTTTCATCTGACCTTGGATGTAAGGTGGTCAGGATGTAATGCTACCTTATGCCACCAGGTAATTTTGGACCCGGACAACCTAGAACTACACCACCTATGGCCTGACCTAAGCTTAGAACACAAAATTGTCTGCTACAATGTCCTACCTGTCAATGACTACTTTAGCTTCTACCGCAATAATACATGAGCAAACAATAGATACAAACTCAAGGTAAACTGTTCCAAACTTGATTGCAGAAAATATGACTTCAGCAACAGAGTGATCAATTCCTGGAACTCTCTACCTGACTCTGTTGTTACATCATCAAACCACCAAAACTTTAACCATAAACTGTTTACTGTGGACCTCACTCCATTCCAAAGAGGTCTGTAAAGGGGCGTGCAAAAGCACACTAGTGTGCATATCATTCCTGTCCTACTGTTCCCATTTATTCATACTCATTTATTATGTATATACTTATACCAGTTTATACTTATATGTTTATATGTTATGTTCATACTGATATTTGTTTTCTCATCCATGCTTGACAAACAAAATAAATAAATAAAATAAATAAATAAGGTGGTAAATATATGCAGGATACCATCATCTTCCATCTCCTTCATAGGTAAGGTGTTCAGCTTCCAAATTGTAAATCCCTTCAAAGCTAGATGGAAACTATGCAAGGAAATAGTTCAGAAGAGTGAATGGTTTATGACAGAACTCCAAATAACAATAATTTGAGGTCTGGATTTGTTCCCCTACAGATCCAGGTCAAGGACGTTCATTGGTTGATGTCTTACATAGCTTTACTGTTCAGAATTAGCCTGAAAGACTGCAGTAGAATAAATCAAAAGGGTAATGAAACCATTCAAGTATAAGTGTGAGTCAGACCCAATAATTTCTGACAGTATTTGCAACAGAGCAGGAGGAAATAATCTTGTCAGCAGGAATAGACTTGGTGAAGATATCATCCAGAAAATTTATTCAGCTGGTATTTCAAGCAACAAATCCTCAGGCTACCATCCATGGTTTCTGTTCCAGTCAAAGCTGTGCATTTTGGCCCGAATTAATTAATTCAATGCCTGGACAAACATTACCTGTTTAATTTCTTTCTAACAGGCTGTTGTTAATCCTCAGGAGAGAGGCAGCAAAAGATATTTTCTGGTTGTCTTAGAATTTGGCACATCAGCTGGGTCAACTTTGAAGATGGGCCAACTCTACAAATCCATAAGAAAATGCCAGTTCCTAAGTTAACTACATTTCCATGCCGAAAACCCTTTTAACTTTGATACAGATGGAATAAGGGAAAATATGTGGTTGAAACGATTGAAATTTACACTATGACATAATTTTAAAGACATTTTTTGTAAGATGATGCATGTTTGGGATATGTCACCAGAGAAATTATCTAGAATATGGAAAGGTGCATCAAATTCTGTTGGAAACATGAGTGACAAGAAGAGACAGTTTTATCCAGTTTGATGGGTGTGCAAAAAGGCTAGAAAATTTGGATTCAAATATATACAGTGTTTCCGGGGATTTTAAAGATTAATTGAGACCAGAGATCTTCTTTTTGGGACTGATGGGCGAACAGTTGGAAAAGTCATGGAACTTTATTTTTGTATATGACAACTGAGTTCATTGTTTGCACAAAGAAGGAAATATTTGAAAAATAAAAATAATGGAACTCACTGAGATGGCTAAATTGACTTCTTTGATCAGAGAAATGATAATATCTGCATGTATTGTTGACTAGAAATCCCTTATGAACATTTTGCAGAAAACAGGAAAAAAATATGATGATGATTAGACTGTAGAAATTAGATTCCAGAAAGAAGAGGGAGATCCAACTTTAGAGAAAAGGCTAAATTTGTAACTGCACTTATCACTTGTAAAGAACATCAAAAGCCCTTTTTAAACACTTTTTGCTTTCTTTTCTATTGTTCTTTTACTTTTTTTCCTTTCTTGTACTTTTAGCTTACTCTTGGATTTTTTTTCTTTGTTACTTTATACTTGCCTTTCCTTTTTCTTTTTTTTATTTCTTGCTTTATATTATTTATATATTTTTAATATAAATTATTTTTTAAAAAAAATAAAATAAGCAAACCCATTTAACTCTGATGGATTGGGACAAAGCCCTATTTTATATATTTACACTTATTTGCTGGCCCCACCTTCAGTAGATTCCTTGAAATACATATGAAAATTAGGTTCACAAAATGTATTGAACAACATAACTATTCCTTACAAAATACATTCAGTGGCCTTGGCCAATTTTATGGGCACAGAAATTCACCTTTCAGCCTCTGTGGAAATCAAGTTGCTTTGTTTCAATCTGTTAACTCTCCATCTGAGCCTTTAAAAATTGATGATCTGAATGTCACTTAGAATTCCATATCCTGCCTAGCAACCCAGGTAGCACAGGCTGGCAAAATACCTTTTGTTTCAAAGAATCACCTACACTTGTCTTAAAAGCATGTAGATTAGGGAGAATAGAAGTTTGCTCCTCCTCCTTTCCATTCTTCTTTTAGAAGCCGTAGCAATGCAAAGAAGACACCTTGATTTTAAAACTGGGATTGTGTCTGCGCATTTGTGCTTTTTGATGCCTTTGCTTTTAAGCATACCCTTATACTTGCATGTGTGAAACTTTATATGTATGGCAAGGGAAGCATTTGCAGTTGTGTTCCTGGAACAGAATCCAGCCATGTGGGGAGAACATGTAGCTTCCAGAATGGACCAAATGCCTTACAAGATGTTGCCAATGCAAACTGGATAGTTATTTTTTAGAAGGAAGAATTAAAATTATATTAGCATAGGCCAAGAAGAGTTTCCTTTCCTTTCCTTTCCTTTCCTTTCCTTTCCCTTACTTTCCCTTACTTTCCTTTCCTTTTTCTATCTTCCTTTCCTTCTTCTATCTTCTTTTCTCTTTTCTTTTCTTTTCTTTTCTTTTCTTTTCTTTTCTTTTCTTTTC
>NW_020769335.1:6496427-6546893 GCF_900518735.1 Pseudonaja textilis | reverse complement strand
TTTCTTTTCTTTTCTTTTCTTTTCTTTTCTTTTCTTTTCTTTTCTTTACCTTTCCTTTCCTTTCCTTTCCCTTCCCTTCCCTTCCCTTCCTTTCCTCTTTCTATCTTCCTTTCCTCCCTTTCTTAATTATTTTTTACAACTAGCAAACAGATACAATAGTCCTTCCTCCACCTATTGTCCCTACAACAACAATCCTGTGAGATGGGTTGTTCTGAGAGGGAATATCTGGTCCAAGGTCACCAAGTTGGCTTTCATGCCTAAGGGGGCTCTTGACTTCACAATCTCTTACTTTCTAGTCTGATGCCTTAACTACCAGACCAAACAGCTACTAAAGTTAAAAGTTCAGTGTAGATCTTCCTCAAGTCTCTGCCTCTTTTTCTTCTAGGGGGCTGGGTAGCTTAGAAGATGGGATCAACAGTAGCTTACCATCTGTAGCATAAAACAAATAGGGTGAGTTAGTGAGTGCAGTAAATTGCAATTCTAGTCAGTACACAGGAAAAAGAGGCTATGGTACTTCACCTCTGGAATGAAGCACTAAGTTAGAAAAAGCAGATGGAGAAGTCCCAGTTGTAGTTTAAATCTGTACTGATATTTTAGCTTTGTAATATTGTATAGATGCTAAAGCAAGGCATATGTTGCTAAGAGTGGCATTTTACAATGTCAATACTAGGATAAATCTGCTGTTCATTTTCATTTTTTCCTCACCTTGTAAACAGTCTAGTTCATTTCCTTTGATACAACTGCCAACCTGCAGAAGGAAGGAAGGAGGGAAGGAAGGAAGGAAGGAAGGAAGGAAGGAAGGAAGGAAGGAAGGAAGGAAGGAAGGAGGGAGGGAGGGAGGGAGGGAGGGAAGGAAGGAAGGAAGGAAGGAAGGAAGGAAGGAAGGAAGGAAGGAAGGAAGGAAGGAAGGAAGGATTTTTTTATTGGCCAAGTGTGATTAGACACACAAGGAATTTGTCTTGGTGCATATGCTCTCCGTGTACATCAAAAGAAAAGGTACATTCATCAAGAATCAAAAGGTACAACACATACTATAGTCATAGGGAACAAATAGGCAATCAAATCATACTAGGGAACAGTCAAAAAATACAAGCAGGGAGTTATTTATTTAGCAGAGTGATGGCATTCAGTAAAAATCTGTCCTTGTGTCAAGTTGTTCTGGTGTGCAATGCTCTGTAATGTCATTTTGAGGGTAGAAGTTGAAACAGTTTATGTCCAGGATATGAGGGGTCTGTAGATATTTTCACAGCCCTCTTTTTGACTCATGCAGTATACAAGTCCTCAATAAAAGGCAGGTTGGTAGCAATTGTTTTTTCTGCAATTCTAATTATCCGCCAAAGTCTTTGTCTGTCTTGCTGGGTTGCAGAGCCAAATCAGACACTTATAGAGGTGCAGACAGTGGTGGTATTCTATCGGTTCGGCCCAGTTCTTCCGAGCCGGTAGCAGCGATGAGAAGTGAAGACCAAACCGCTTCTTTCTGCTGCTCTGCTCTTGGGCCCACCCACCCACCTCACCTCCCATACTCACTTTTATCTTCTGAATTTGAAGCACAGCTGCTTTGCACAGCACAGAAGAGTACTGTGCAGCAGCTGTTGAAGCAACCAAGATCGTGCAGACTTACAGGAGGTGAGTTAGAATCCCTCTGTGCCTGCACAAAGTGCACATTCGCCATGTGCATGCATGCAAAGGGTGTTCATGAGCACAAAGCGCACCCACCAAGCCACACCCATGGAACTGGTGTTAAAAATATTTGAATCCCATCACTGGGTGCAGATGACAGACTCAATAATTACTCCGTAGAGGGTGAAAGGAAGGAAGGAAGGAAGGAAGGAAGGAAGGAAGGAAGGAAGGAAGGAAGGAAGGAAGATTGCTTAACCAATTTTATAAAATATTAGTAGTTTTTGCCCCCAATCCCTATAGTGGCCCCATCTTAACTGAGTCTACAAAAGCAAATATCTGCTAGATGGCAACTTTATTTAATGTGCTTATGTAAGTCAACTTAGAAGTAAAGATCTATTCTCCATAGGAACCTGGAATGTTAGTTCCATGAATCTAGGCAAGGACATGCTCAAAGTCTAATGCTGGGAAAGACTGAGGGCAACAGAAGAAGGGGACAGCAGAGAATGAGGTGGCTGGATGGAGTCACTGAAGCAGGAGGCGTGAGCTTAAATGTTCTCTGGGGGATGGTAGAGGACAGGAAGGCCTGAAGGAATGTTGTTCATGGGGTCGCGATGCATTGGACACGACTTTGTGATTAACAACAACAAAGAAGTCATCCAATTCATAGTCCACATAGATAAATAATATCAACTGAAAGAAAGAGAGCCTTCTCAGCTGTTTTCCCCACTTTATGGAGCATCTTCTTCTTCCAGAGGTGAGGAAAGCTCCCAATCTTTATTAGTTATATTATTAATATAACCAAAGCCCACCTTTGAGGGAGATGGGTGGTTTAGAAATACCAACTATAAACAAGAAATAGGGTGTCTTCTGGTTTCCATGCAGATCTTCACAGCCCAGGTCAGGTAACCCTAGAGATCAAATTATCCCCATTTGCTTTTCTGGTGTGAAGTTCAAGGGAAAAAAAAAAACCAAGTCCAGTTGCTTTTTGAAAAGTACCTTTGGGCCACCATGACCTGTATGACAGAATTTTCATAAACTTTTGGTCTAATAGGCTTCCCGGTGTAGCCCTTTTTAATAATTAAGAGTCCAGTACAGCCCCTCAAAGTTCTGCGTTCAGCCATGCTCAGGTATAAAGGAGAAGCTACAACAAATTTTAAAATTCTGCAAAGACAGAATGCTTTGAAAAGTCCACTAAATTTCCAAATCACCTTCAAATCTCTCTGAAACAATAAAAAAGCAATAGATTCATTTGAAAATTGGGTCAGAAGAGGTGTTTCAATCTCCTTTGAGTCAGATCAAAACTTCATCCAGCCCAGGTAATTACTTTGGCAGTTGGTTGAAAATCTGCACCCTTAAAAAGGTAGGGGAGCCCTATTAAGTTTCTCTAAATCCAAGGAGCTTGTGGTCTTCTTATTCCATCATAACTTAGGCTTGGGAAAACTTTAGGAAAAATTCAAGGAGACAATGGCTGAAGACTGATACCAAGCTGGGAGCAGGGAGGAACAGTGAACTGAACCCCTTTGTAGATATCATCATTTGACAAAGATCTACTGCTTTACTAATGACTGATACTCTTTTTTCATCCTGCGTAGAGGAGATCAACCCTAATAGCTTTTTAGAAGGCCAGATCCTGAAGATGAAACTCAAATATTTTGGCCACTTATTGAGGACTCACTGGATAAGAGCCTAATGCTAGGAACAATCGAAGGCAAAAGAAGAATGGGATGACAGAGAATGAGGTGACTGGATGGAGTCACTGAAGCAGTCACCGTAAGCTTAAATGGACTCCAGAAGATGGTAGAGGACAGGCAGACCTGGAGGAACATTGTCCATGGGGTCACGATGGGTCAGACACAACTTTGAAACTAACAACAACAACAACAACAGGTTATTATGGTCAAATACTAAATTAGGTCTTCAGTACCTTTTTACCAACACACTGTTAACTGTCCCTCCCACCTGTTAGCTTATTCATTTCTTCTACCTCCTATCTTTTGTTCAGTAGGTCTTAAATAATGTACATAGCACTCATTCTTCATATTTTTCCTAGGTTCTTTCTGGCTTAGAGTCACCAAGTGACGTTCTGTGACTCAGAATGAACCATAAACAGGAGATTTCTAGTTTGATTCTAAAATTTTAATTGCTTCACTACACTGGCCCTTTAAGGTTTCAATTTCTTAAGGTTCTTACACTGATTGCCAGCAGGAATTAAAATAAGGATCCCATTAACAGAGGAGATCAATATTTCAGTGATTTTGCATTAAAGAAGACTTTCTTATGGTTAAAAAAAATATCACCATCACTTTTAGCTGATCAAAATAGTGTCATATGTTCATTTTTAGTTGTGCTGAAGGAATCAAGAATGAAGAATGTATCCAAGCACAGGCCTCATATTATTTTACTTTAAAAAACATCTCAAAATATTTTTTGGGGGGGAATGAACTTTTTCCTATGTAAATTCAGAATTGAAGAAATATTGTCCTTCAAAATTGACTAGGTAAACAAGAGATACAAAATGTTATAAATACAATATCTTAAAAATACAAAACTTTTAGTGATTCATGCTCAATATGTCCATTCAAAATGGCATTTGCACAATCATATTAAAAATGGATTTGACTAAGTTTATCATTTATTGTAGCATTTTTCTTAACTTTTGGTTGTTAGGTTAACATTTCTGTCTTCATGTTTGAACACCAATGAATAAATTAAGAGGTTATCCAAATGCAAGAGTTATATCATATCATTCTTTAATATTCATACATACATACATACAAGCATGCATGCATACATGAACACCACCTCAAGCATTTAGTTGATATTTCTTAATTGCAATATACCTTTTAAAGCATTAACATAACATTTATGTTATAATGAAATTGTACTACTAATGAAATTTAGTTTAATGCAATTGTAATACTATGTCCTTAAGTATATTTTGATTGATTGGATTCCTTCAACTTACTCTAAAATTGTAAGATACTAGGGAAAAATAAACATTATGACAGATTGACAGCATGAATTCTATTCAGTAATAAAAAACATCTCTAAATAGTAAATCAGCCATATAATAGTAATAAAATGGCTTTAATGTCTTGTTCATCAAAGACATTGCAATTATTTTGATGGCTTCTAGAGCTTCTTTTTCTGATTTAGAATGTGATTGTCATGGAAAAAGGGCTACTTTCATTCTCTAACTTCTCTAACAACACCCTAACTTTAGAAAACTCTTAACATTTAAACTGGGGTCTTATGAGTTCACTGTTTGCAACCGTATATTAAAACAATTCCTAATTCATTTATTTCTAACTCATGGCCTAAAGGTGGAGCTCTTGCCTCACAATCAAGATGTCGTGAGTTCAATCCTAGGTAGAGGCAGATATTTATCTCTCTGTCACAATGAGAATACATCAGCTGAACAAAACTCTGCATTGGAAACAGGAAGGGCATCCGGCCATTAAACACCCTGCTAGCTCCATTCAGTTGCCTATACTCCAGCCCAGAAGGGATTATGGAGTCATTAAAATATTATGATGATGATGATGATAGGTGAAGAAGACAAAAAGATATCTTGAGCAGCAGTAGAATGCATCCATTATGTCTTGGGAATCACTTCTACCACATTTTTTATTCACTGCATTTAATTGATAATTCATTTATCATGATCATTAATCAGCAGAAAAATATGGACAAGGAATAGAAGAAAATCATTGCAGAACCTATATCAATGAAGTTCCTTTATGAGTTGAGCAAATCCTCATCCTTTCCTCTTTAGTAAGAATTATACAGTATATAGCCTTTCTTGGTTAGTAATGTTCAAGAAAGCTTATTCAAGAGCTGTGAAACTTTCAAACCATAGCACTATCATATACAGTGGTACCTTGATACTCATTCTTAATTGGTTCTGGGAGATACAATGAGTACCAAAAATTATGAGTACCAAACAATTTTTTCCCCATAAAGAATAATGTACAGTAATGAATCATAAGGCAACCAACCACAGCAAGTTCCAGCTTGTGCATTGAGTACCAAATAAACAATGAGCACTGGGACAAAAATTTTGTGTCAAAATGTGTTGAGTACCAAGTTTGATGAGTTTCAGAGCAAGGTACCACTGTAAATATCACAATGAGACATGAATTAATGTTTCAGTTTCCTTGTGTGGAGTTTGAACAACTGTGGTCCGTGTGGGAAGCATCTCTAAATGTATGCTGAAAAGAGGTGGTGAAAACAACTTCAAAATATGACAATTTAAATGTCTGCCCTGACCTTTTACAATAAGATTAGTAAAGTATGTGGTTAATCAATGTTCTGTCTAAACCTGCATAGAATTTTGGTCTTTAGATGAGTGCAATAGCAACAGCAATAGCACTTAGACTCATAGACCACTTTATAGTGCTTTACAACCTTCTCAAAGTGGTTTTACAGAGTAAGCATATTGCCCCCAACAATTTGGGTCCTCATTTTACCCACCTTGGAAGGATGGAAGGCTGAGTCAATCTTGAGCCTGGTGGGATTCGATCTGCCAAATTGCAGTAGGAGCAGCACTGCACTCTAACCACTGTGGCACCGAGGCTCCTTTCATTTAATTTAAATAAATTAATAAATAAATAATTTAAAATTTAAATAAAGCAAAGCTACCTTTCATTCAAGGTAGCTAGAAACCATTAGGAAAAAATTCTTTATGCAAATATTTTATTATAAACATATGAGCTGTGCTAGCGCAGTGGTTAGAATGCAGTACTGTAGGCTACTTCTACTGACTGCCAGCTGACTGCAATTTGGCAATTCAAATCTCACCAGGCTCAAGGTTAACTCAGCTTTCCATCCTTTTGAGGTTGGTAAAGTGAGGACTCAGATTGCTGGGGGCAATATGTTGATACTGTAAACTGCTTAGAGAGGGCTGTAAAGCACTGTGAAGTGATATATAAGTCTAAATGCTATGGCTGTTAGTGGAGCTGCCTCAGAATGCTCAGATGGCAATAGACTCAAAACGGAATGATTGTATCCTCCATCTTCAATAATGCATTTTTTAATGGTGCACAACTTCCTTCCAACCAACAGAATGAAGGCAATATAGACATCTTGTTTATGGTCCATCGCTATCACTTTTTTTGTAGAAAATTATATTTTCAGCCCATTTGGTAAAAAGAAAAAAAAAATCAGAAGGATGGCACTTTGAAACCAGGGTGTTTCTAACTGCAAGGCACTGAAAATTGAATTTTGTATGGAATAAAATATGTGGGTTATGGGGAATGGCAAAAAAAAAAGGTAGAGCATTGGATTGTGCTAGGCACCTGATGATGTCAGGATAATTTCCTCTTTTTTATTGCACGTCTTGAGCTGTCCAATTGAACTTTCTTTAAAAAAAAGAAGAAGAATAAAATCAGTCAGCAATGATTCCTGTTCATTTGGTTCCTGTTTAATATCTGACCAGGGGGAAATCTGTTCCCCGCATGAACATTTTAAAAGAGAGGGAGGGAAGGAATGAAATAATTTGGCTTTGCAAAGAAAATGCTTAAATGCCGCAAGCGAAAGATAAACAGTAAAAAGGCAACTTGTGGTTATCACTCAGTGTCATTTCTGCTTTCTCTGCAGTCTCATGCTAAAAGTCAGATAAATTATTGTCCAGTTTTAGTTCAGTAGCTAGAAAATAAATTACTCGTACATCTCTTGAGAATTAAGTTATCTTCCACATGCATATAAATCATACAGAGAGGAAGGAAATTATCCCCAAAATGTTCACAGGCCTATAGCCTTCTTTCATAATACTACACGTTTCATCTAGACAAATTTAAAACTTCAGATGACCTTTATAAAGCACAGGATTATTAACTGCCTGGAATTCATGCTGTGATATGAAACTGCCTGGTTAGGTATAAAAGGCTAAATCTCTATGATACATCAATATAATCCAGGAAGAAGAACTAGTAAATATATCAGACACATTTTGGTACTCATACCCTCTGTGCCTCTTTCCCTGGATTGTAAATTTGTGAATGGTTGAGAAAAATGAAAATGAGAATTAGTAGAATAACAGAGTTGGAAGAAACCTTGGAAGTCTTCTAATACAGCTCTCCATTCAAGCAGGAAACCTTAAAGCATTCCAGACAGATGGCTGTTCAATCTCTTCTTAAAAACCTCCAGTGATTTATTTTTTATTTT
The DNA here is from genome assembly GCF_900518735.1 of Pseudonaja textilis. The sequence continues at coordinate 6,539,108 of NW_020769335.1, read as the reverse complement.
ATTTTATTTATTTTTATTTGCCAGTTGCTTACAAGATAATAGGTATAAGTATATACATAGTTAGGAATACATGGAATGGGTACATATAAGGAAAATAAAAGAAACAATAGGACAGGGATGGTAGGCACATTGGTGCGCTCATGCATGCCCCATACAGACCTCTTAGGAAAAGGGTGAGGTCAATAGTAGAAAGTCTAAGGTTAAAGTTTTTGAGGTTTGGGGAAGAAACCACAGAGTCAGGTAGAATATTCCAGACATTGACCACTCTGTTGCTGAAGTCGTATTTCCTGTAATCAAGTTTGTTGTAATTAACCTTGAATTTGTATCTATTGTTTGCTCTTGTGTTGTTATGGTTGAAGCTGAAGTATTCATTGACAGGTAGGACATTGCAATGTATGATTTTATATACTATACTTAGATCGGACCGAAGGTGGCGTAGTTCTAGGTTTTCTAGGTCGAGAATTTCGAGTCATAAGGTATAAGGTATTCTGCAACGAGTAGAGGAGTGGAGAACTCTTCTTGTGAAAATATTTCTGGACTTTCTCAACTGTGTTAATATCAGATACATAATGTGGGTTCCAGACTGATGAGCTGTATTTGAGTATTGGTCTAGCAAATGTTTTGTATGCTCTAGTTATTAGTGTAATATTACCAGAGAAAAACTTACATAAGATTAGGTTAACAACTCTTAACGCCTTTTTGGCTATGTAGTTACAGTGAGCTCTAGCACTTAGGTCATTTGAGATGAGTACTCCAAGATCCTTGACAGAGTTTGGATCATCAACAAGGTCTTGACTATTCAGCCTTTATTTTATTTTCTGATTTTTTTTGCCAATATGTAGGACAGAGCATTTATTTATTGAGATTTGAAGTTGCCAGTTGTTTGACCATTCTGATACATAGTCAAGGTTTTTTTGAAGGATAGTAGTATTGTCTGTAGTGTTGAATAGCTTTATATCATCAGTGAAGAGAACGCAGTTGCTCTTGATATGATCACAGAGGTCATTTATGTAGAGTATGAAGAGAGTTAGTCCTAGAACACTGCCTTGGGGGACACCGCTGTTGACAGGTACAGAATTTGATAGGATGCTCCCAAATTTGACCATTTGTTGTCTGTTTGACAGAAATGCTTCTATCCAGTTATGCAGGTGTCCAGAAATACTGTAAGATTTTAGTTTTAGGAGTAGTTTGTCGTGTACCACTGAATCAAAGGCTTTACAGAAGTCTATGTAGATTGTGTCTATTGCTTTGCCCTGATTGAGTTGTGTAGTCCATATGTTTTTGCAGTATAAGAGTTGCAGATTATGGTAATTTTTTTTCCTAAGACCAAATTGTTTATTAGAGAGTAGGTTGTTTTTTTCAAAGTGGAGGATGATGGAGCACTTCTGGAGGCAAGGTGTTCCACTGATTAATTGTTCTTACTGTCAGGAAATTTCCCCTTACTTCTAGTTGCTGCTCTCCTTGATTATTTTCCATCCTTTGCTTCCTGCCCTGCTTCCAGGTGTTTTGAAGAATAGGTTGACCCCCTCTTCTTTGTGGCAGCCCTTCAAATATTGGAACCTTGCTATCATGTCATCTCTAATCCTTCTTTTCATTAGAGTAACATGTATCCAAATAGCAGTAGCAGTAGCATTTAGACTTATATGCCCTCCATAGTGCTTTACTGTACAGTAGTATGTGAGTAGTTTACAATGTTAGAGTAGAATACAATGTTAGAACAATCTGGGGACTCTTTTTACCAACCTCAGAAGGATGGAAGGCTGAGTCAACCTTGAGCCCATCAGGTTTGAACTCCTGACTGTGAGCAGATATAGCCTGGAATATTACATTCTAACCACTGTGCCAGCAGGGCTCATTTATTTTTATTAAAAACAGAAAATAAAATTTCATCTTGACCATTCCATCCTATGCAATATATATGTGTGTGTGTGTGTGTGTGTATAACCATATGAATGCACAAGAGAATATGTGAAAGAAGCTAGTGACTTGTGTTTTGCCTAACATGCAACAAATATTACACACCGCCAGTAGCTAAAAACCCTGGCCACGCCATAAAAGGTTGTCTCTAATCCCAAGCAATTGGTTTGATTTTGAAGTTCAGGTCACACTCTCTGAGCAGCATCTTTCCACAAACTCCTTATACTTTACCCATAATTTCATGGCTGATAATCATAGTCCATAGTAGATTTGAATGGTCATGCTTAGCATGGGCTGCCATGAGCAGTGGGGGAAAGATAGCATATTTATCCAGCTTTCATCTTTATCAGTTCCTAAGCAGACCTAAATGATCACTTTCTCCTTCAGTCTTTTGGGGAAACAAGCAGATGGGTGTTGGAAGAAATATCCCTCTGGCTCAGTTCGAAGCTGGGAGAAAGGCTCTGAAGACAAAATGGTGGGTAGAGGCTGATTGGAAAGAGGGTTTAATGGTGAAGCAGAACCACCAAGCACCAAGCAACTGATCACATGGAGTTGAAAGTGGGGGGTATTTGCACTTGAATTTCCTGTTCCTTTGCAAGAACATGTATTCTACTGGGTGTTGTAGGGGTCATAACTAGCTCTGTAGTTGTCTGAGAAGTTTCATTGAAGTTTGGACTATAACGAAATGACCTTAGAAGATTGTGCAATGTAGTGAGCTCTGCTGATAGTGAGTTAAACCTATTATGGGCTGGAGGGTCATGTCTTAATCCCTTCATCCTGGAGCTGGAGGTCTTTTGTTTTGTAGATAGGCTGCCCCAATCTTTCTCAATGGGCACAAAAATCTGGTGCGGGGAGGGAGATTGAGTCTGCTTTCTGTCTTTTAAGGAAAACATGTCTCTCTACTTCTTATTTAGGGAAATATAATATTCTGCCTTTTTTTAAATATTCCTCAAAATATTTCATTCTTCTAGGAGGGTGTGTGTGCTAACTTTCTGCATGGGATCCCATTTATTTCTCTAACATGTCTATGGCTACATTATCTAATCCTTTCATGGTTTCTGTAAATATGTTAGGAGACATATCTTCAATTAATTTCTTTATGCATGGATCTCCACACATGACAATCATCCAAGTCCACAACATATTGAAAAACAATGAAGTGTTTAGAAAACAAAGATGATATGTTCTAGTTAATCTTCACTGCATTCCAAAGTTTTCCTGGATCTACAGAGCTTTTTCTTCTGGTTTGAACTCATGGGGGAAAATTTATCTGCTTCACTGGCCAAGTTACTGTCTTTACCCTGATGTCTCATTAAAATGTCTGGATTTGAGTCACACACACTGATGAGCCAACATTGATTCTCTCTAGTTTACAACATGAATGAACATTTTTTATTTGGTAACTGATGTATTTTTAAAAGCCTATGAATTGCACAGAGAAGCAGCTTCCCCCCACCCGACTTTAAAACCTTTTTCTTAATTTGAATTCACATCTCTAGCTTTAACAATTCAGCACTGTTTGTCTTCTCACTCAGGCACTTAAAATGCAGGTCTGGCTTCCCAAGCAAACACAATTAGAAAATCTTTCACACTGTGACCCAAAATATATCTCTGTGAAAGATTTCAGTTAGATCAGTTTGCCTGTTTTTTAACCTGTCACGGGGAAAGAGGTGAGTATCGGCTAATATTTTTTAAACTGTCATTGCAGATGTTGCTATTGACTCCAAGGGAAGACCAACATGGAGATTAATTAAAAAAAAGTGACTAGCTGGAGTTCTTGTCTTTTTTCTCCCACCAGGTACAAAATCAGATATTTCAATTTTTTACATCACTTTGTTATATGCTTCCCTCCTGTGTCCAGCAGGGGAAAAAAGGATGTGAATGGAGAATCTACAGTGTACTTATAACATGATATTAATGTTAATGTTCATGTCTATAGGACTGAAATATACAGCCCTCCTAATATTGCTGGTATATTCCCAGGAGCCCCAACAACATAGCCAATAGCAAAGAATGCTAAGATTTATGATTTAGCAGCCTCTGCACGCTGTTCCTTTATACAAACCCAGCTCTAATCTATATTCCCACAGTCATATCTTAGATAATTCTATATAACTGGAAAATAGCAGACTTTGTTTATCTCTTATGTCATTATTTTATGGACATGATATTCTATTCTTGATATCTTTGATTCTGAGAACTGCTAAATTAATCCAAAATGAAAGAAAGTTCTAGAATTTTTTTTCAGTTCTCCATATTTGTATGGATGTGTATAATTTCCCCTCCAAACTCCACTTTTAATGATGTACATGCATAGCGAAATAAATCAATGCAAAAGTGATCTTCATGTGATCATATACATATCTATCATATACATATAGCAGACCTTATTATTCCAGTCCTCTTACAAAACCAATGTCTCTAATCTTTGAAAATTGCATATGTACCAGGCACTAAAATGTGGCATAATGGAATACTTTGGACTTTTCTTTGTATCAGTAGAGAAGTTAGATACTGTATGTATGGTGTAGGTTTAATTCTTTTGGGGAAAAAAAGTTGAATTATAATCATTTGTATAAATATAACATTGCTGTTTTGAAAAATAAGGAAATATTAGCATTTTAATTGTGCTGCTTTTTTCTTTTTTTTACTAAACTTTCTCCAAGTATGTTATTGATGCTTTAATAGTTTAAAATGGAAGTTTGTTTCACTAGTTTGGTTCTTAATTGTTATTATTTAATTGAAAAAGCTCTAAAATTATAAAGAACACATACTTATACTAGTCTATACATAATAATAATAATATCAAAAACTACAATTGATTGCTGGTTTCTCAAGTTAATAAAAGGAGAGAAAAGTCTTATTTCAGAATCTGTGATCATATTTTTAAAAGGCTGATCAATCTATCCTTGGAAGGACCGAGCCAAGGAAGACCAAACCAAATATTGCGTGGTTACAATTTATCCAGCTTTTGTTTGTTTATTTGCTGATATCCCATATTTTACTGAGCTTGTTGATCAGAAAGGTTGGCAGGTCGGTGGTGAGAATGAGCTCCCATTATTCGTCCCAGCTTCTGCCAATCTAGCAATTCAAAAGCATGTAAAATGCAAGTAGAAAGCAGGGACCAATTTGGTGGGAAAGTAACAGCATTCTGGGCACCTTTGGTGTTTAGTCATCCCGGCCATGTGACCACGGAGATGTCTTCGGACAGCGCTGGCTCTTCAGCTTTGCGATGGAGATGAGCACCACCTCCTGGAGCCAGAAATGATGAGCACATATGTGTGTGGGGAACCTTTATCTTACTTTTTTCTAATTAGAGTTGTCTCTCTGGACAATAGTATAATAGAAGAAGGATACGTGTGTGAGAGAAAGATGAGCAGTGTTGAATCCTGTCGGTTCTTAGATCTGCCATAGGTTAAATTCAGAAGTCCAAAATCACCAGAAAACAAAGCAGTGGTGAGCTGCTTCCATAGTCTGGAAAGTTCTTGGTGTCCATGAGACCATAACAGGTGAGAGACCCATGTAAAGCCCAAACATGAGTTCGGAAATTTATGCAGGAATAACAGCAAAGAAATAAAAATCAACTTCCCAAATAATCCTTGTGGCTTGAACTCAGTACAATGACTGAAGCTGCTGTCGGGAAAATAGCAGGTGATTGCTGCCACTGGAACCAAGAGGAGAAAAGAATGTCATCTTTACATATCATACTGATGAGTTGGGGTTCACCCAACTGATGAGAAGCAGAGACATAATTCCATTTCCCTTTCCACTCTGATATTTATCCCTGTTGCCTTGGCGCCTTGACAACTTGATTAGCAGACAATGTTGCTATTTTGATCTTGAAGCAAACCTGAAGGAATTAAAACAGTGAGAAGAGTGGTTGTGTCTTTCTTTCTTTTGATTGTTTAATAATTAAGTTTTATTTTCTCTGTATTAATCCATGCTTTCTTGCTGCTAATGTTCATGCAGATTAAATGCATCTTTGGAAATAAGCCTTTTTTAGCATGGTCCTGATATAACTAATCCTGGAAAGGGGAAGCCCGGCACATACAGAAGCTATTCAACTTTGAAAATATACTTTTTTCACCTTTAAAAATAGATTGTGCAGTTTATACATTGGAATGATAGTAAATCTAAAACCATGCTCTGGAATAATGTTTTTCAATCATGATATTTTCATTTTAACAAAGGAGACAAATATTCAAGCATTCGAGATTAGGAACAAATTCTTGACTCTCTGCCCATATCATCGTGACATTTTTCCTAGCCCTACTGAAACTCCCTTAATTTCTTTTGATGTTCCTCAACCTAATGTTTATTTGTTTGTTTTTCCCAAGCAGGGGACCTCAAAAGTAATCTCCACATTTAGCTCTAGGCAGAAATTTGTGCCACTTCTTGGTCTCTTTGATCTTCTCCATCTTGTTCCCCGCATGGAGATTTTTTATCACCAGCTTTGAAGTCCCATCAGGACAACCATTGCTGGTGGGAAACAGATGGCACCCACAAGGACAACTCAACTAATAAAGCAAACTTGAATTAATGTGTTCAGTGAAACCAAGGTAGAGATATGCACTGTGCCAATAAGCTACTTCATTAGTTTTGTAGAAGTTTCCTTTTTATTGCCTTGAGATCCCAGACTAAAAATATCTTACAATATGAGAATTAGGGCATATACTGTGCTGAGTCTTTGCATATATTTCTCTTTCTTCATATACTATACAAAAGTGCAAACTGAACAGCCCAGAATTAAATCAGTCTCAGAAAGGATAGAATTACTAAAGTGACCAATTTTTTTACAATGAAAAGGACACAAATAAATTGAAGAAAACAAAACAAAACCACTTGTGCACGGTGCACTCTTGCATGTGGTGCACTCTTGCACACGGCACACTCTCTCAAAACAATTCTCCTGTGTGGAGTGCATGTGTCTCATAATTGCATCTTGCCACACTGTACCGAATCGTCATGTCAAATACAAATATGTCACATCATGCACAATGGATCGGATCAGTATCGATCAAATACGGAGATTTACAGATTAGTCTTCAAATATCAAAAAGGAGGACATCTAGCAGGACACTTTTCAAGGGAGGACAGAACTGACAAAAGGAGGGCTGTCCTCCCTAAAGGAGGATGGTTGGTCACCTTAGAATTACATGTAGCTTCCTCCATCAACACCATACCAAAATCCACACTAATATGGACTTTTTGCAGCCTTTGCTCATTGTTGTATAAGAGAAAGGAGAGGTGAGTCTTCAGGTAACTTGAGATACAAGGTGAAATATCTTCCTGTGTAGTAGAATCCAAGCTTAAAGAGAGAGCTTGCTTTTGAGCAAGTCTTACTCCAAAGGAATGTAAAACTCATGTTTATAATTAAGGTATGATTGACTTTGGATATATATTTAACAGAATAACAGAGTTGGAGGGATCTTGGAGGTCTTGGCAGAAATGTTTTTGTTGTTGTTGTTGTTTTAGGAATATATGTTGGGGAGCAGGAAAAAGCAAATAAATATAATCAAGGTGCCTATTTTCAAACTCCCCACTATTCTTGCCAATAGAAAACAGAACAGGGCAGAAATTAACAGAGTAGCAGAGTTGGAAAGGATCTTGGAGGTGTTTACTCCAATCCCCTACACAAGCTGGAGACCCTATATCATTCCAGACAAGTGGCTGTCCAATCTCTTCTTAAAAGCCCCCATTGATGCTTGGCCTTCCCTACTTTTGGTGCTATGTGAAATTTTTTCTAATGTTATATTCATACCATTTGTATAAGAAAGATTAGATACAAGATAATACCTTATTTGCCATCAACTGGTGAACTGCATAGCTGGATCTAAGAGTACTTGAAATGTGCTTTACTTCAACTTCAAGTAGTCATTGCAGAATCTGTAAAGTATCATACAATATTTCATGGATCTGAACTGGTGGAAGAAGCAAGAATGGGTGATACTGATGTCATTTAAATTATTTCTAACAAATAATTTCAAATCCATATTTATGGCTTGCAAGAACATAAGTCATTTCCACATTTATGCACCACTGGCATTATGATTGAAATATATATTTTGAGATGTTTTGGTTGATTAATTGACTGATTGATTCATTGAATTTGTATTTCTGGAAAGAGGAAAGAAACCCCACAGACTCAAGTTCAGATGATAAAGGAATAATTAGAGGGCTGGAGGCTAAAACACATGAAGCACAATTGCAGGAATTGGCTATGTCTAGATTAGGAAAAGGAAAAGGAGTAAGGAGCAGTTTGTAAATAAAAGTGCTATTGCTATTACTAATTGGATATGGCCGGTCTAATGAAAAAAAAAACCTAGGGATGACATAATAGCAATGTTCCAATATATGAGGAGCTGCCACAAAGAAGAGGCGTGTCAACCTCTTCTATTCAAAGCACCCGAAGGCAGGACAAGAGACAATGGATGGAAACTAAACAAGGAAAGTAGCAAACTAAGGAGAGATTTACTGATAGTGAGCAATAAACCAGTGGGATGGCTTCCCTCCAGAAGTTGTGGGCCCTTCTTCATTTCAGATTTTAAAGAAGAGATTGGACAGCCATTTGTATGAAATGGTGGAGGGTCACCTGCTTGAGAAGTCCTCCAAGGTCTATTCCAACTCTGTCATTCTGTAAATTTCTGCCATGCTCTGTTTACTATTATCAATAAGAGTGAGGAGTTTGTAAGTAGCCGCCTTAATGATACATGTTTGCTTTCTTCTGCTCCCCAACATGCATTCCTAAAAAAAGAAAAGAAAATGCTTCTGCCAATTTTAGCTATTACTTTTGCCCTTACTTACTGTAATATTCCTGAGATACCCATTGGTTTCTTCTTTTGCACATCAGACAAAATTCTACCAATCAGCAATGTTTTGATAGCAACCATAATGTTGAGATCAAAGCTCTGCTTGTTTCTTATGTGTGTCGAACAAGAGTGTTCAATCAAATTCTAGGGCCACCACCTTAGACTGCTATCCAAATTTCTTCTTCAATCTCAGTTGCATTTGAAGAAAACAGGTTTTTTTTTCCCTTTTTTCAGAATGAGATATTCAAAAAGAAGCAATCTTGGCGCTTTCAAAACGTCTCTTCCAATTTCTTAACAACTTTTTTTTTGTAAAAGCGGTTTCTGTTTTTGTTTTTTGTTTTTAAATTCATTCTCAACCTGCTTCAGATTTCTTTTGATGGTCCTGAACATGTTTCATTGTTGCTGAGTTTCTCTTTTTCACAAAGTTACATTTGAGTCAGACGTGCTTTCAAGCAAAAGAAGTTGTGCGGCAATTTAGAGAACATTTGGATGAAGATGGGAGAAACAGAAGCATCCCCAAAGACACTTGAAATGTTGAGAAGACTTTAATGACTTTAAATAAGCTTTAAAATTACATGTGCAAAAGAAAGCATTTAGGTTGAAAGCTTCTGATAGGAGGCGTTTCAGCTAAGGCAACAACAATGGGTGATATTAAAAAAGGGGGGGGGTTGTTCTAGGAAACCACATTATAAACATTATTTAAATATTGTATCAGACTCATTTTTAAATGATACTTCTCTGATACCTTTCCACGAAGACGGAAGTTGGGATAAAACACAACCTCCAGATATAAATCAGTTATATTTTCTTTCACGATGAGAATGTTGTATAACCTGTCAAGCATGGGTTCTACTCCCAAATTAAGAGAGAAAGAGAGAGAGAAGGAAGGGGAGGCATGTACAGGCAGACAAAGCACAATATGTCTACATTCAAACACACAACACACAAATACACAAATGCATACACCCAGAGAGTGAGAGTGAGAGAGGAACTCTGAGTAGAATAGCTCTTTTATTTACACATCAAATAAGGCACTTTGTTCACTATTTGAAGGAGAGGCAGACACTGAAATATTTTTTTTTCCATATGTTTCCTCCTTTTTTATAGTACTAGCAATATGTCTATGGAAATTCTCACTCATCCAGGTCATGGTTGTCTCAAAGGTGCTGTTTCAAAAGACAGTTGGACTCTGTTTGTTTTCCTTGAGAAGAAGATATTTCTCTTCTGATCTAATAAGCGCAAGCACTTTGTTTATATATCATTCCACAGTGCTTAACAGCACTTTCTGAGTGATGTAAAATGTCAGCATATTGCCCCCCAACAATCTGTATCCTCATTTTACCAACCTCAGAAGGATGGAAGCTGAGTTAACCTTGAGCTGATCAGACTCAAACTCCTGGCTGTGGGCAGAGTTAGCCTGCAATTCTGCTTTCTAACCATTGTGCCACCAGGGCTCCTTTTTATAGCTGAAGGAAACTGGGTTATTATATCTGAAGATAGCTTTCTGTTTTTCACATCATCTAGTCAATGTCCCTTGAGATATATATATATATATATATATATATATATGTGTGTGTGTGTGTGTGTGTGTGTGTGTGTGTGTGTGTATTTTCCCACATCATTTCCCACATGAACACAAGACAGAAGCCTGATGATGGCAGATGAGAATATATATATATTTTCTTGGTTCTAAATTAGGGTGGATTGTAAAATCTAGATAACCACACAGTAATAAGAAAGAAAAATGGAGATACAGAAAATGTGAACTGTTTCTTGGGGGTCTGGTTGTAACAACTCTGATCAAAATCATTGTTTAGAACCTTTATTATGTGTACTTCCATCCTCATTTGTTGTATTACTGCTACTTTTCAATTGATCCTTGTTTTATATATGATCCACTTTTGTTTCATTTTGCAAATTCATCTGAGAGCTACAGCTGAAAAGTGTCTAGCAAATATTTTAATAAAGTAAGTAATTTCTCCCCAAATTCAAAAGAAGTTTCACTGAGCCAAATAGATTTTAATCATCACTATCAAATCTGACTTTTTTTTTTTTACAAAATGCTATTGCTTCATTTTCTCCTTTCCCCTCCCTCTCCAGGTTAAAGGAGTCCCATCTAATAAATTATACTTTCAGCATATTTAATGAACACTCTTGATTAAATAGCACAGGAAACTCATAACCTGCTTATAAAATCCCTTAAAACATTCCCAAGTTCAAGAAGTAAACATGACTACAACTCCTAATAACACTCACCTTCTTTTTTACAATGAACCTCTTAAATTAAAGTCTCATTAAAATCCACATATTAATATTTGATTGATGAAGACCTTGATTGATGGTACCAAGGCAGATCAGTTTGTCCATTCAATTTCTCTGTGGAGTGCCATAATTGCAGATTTGTTGCCAGTTTTCAGCAATCATTTGATAAAAAAGAGTATCTAGCAATGTTTAGATCTTGAGATAACTCTGAGATATTACATAAATATTGGAAAAAGCTCGAAAAACCCTGCATAGCTGTTTAATAGGGTTGCTTTTTTGGCCATTGTGTCTAAGTTAACTTTTTAAAATTTCAGCTTTTTCTCAAAAGAATTATAGTAGTTTCCAGATGACCCTAATTCAGACAAAAATTCAAGTAATGGCTAGTCTAGAGAAAAGAAGGACTGGGGAAACCTGATAGCAGTATTCCAGTATTTGAGAGGCTGCCCAAGAGAGGAGGTGGTCAATTTATTTTCCAAAACACTAGAGGACAGGACAGGAAACAGTCAATGGAAACTAATTAAGGAAAGAAGCAATCTGGAATTAGAAGAAAATTCCTAACAATGAGAACAATTAACCAGGGGAACAATTTGCCTTCAGAAGTTGTGGGTGCTTCATAACTGGAGGTTTTTAAGAAGAGACTGGACAGTTACTTGTCTGTAATGATATAGGGTTTCCTGCTTGAACAGGGGTTGGATTAGAGGTCTGTTCCATCCCTCTTTTGAATCAAGTAATTAATTAGTTCATTGTTTCACAACTACAATGTCTGAATTTTTGTTAATGAATTCAAATAACAGAAAAACAGAGTTGGGATGTCTTGAATGGCTTCTGATCCAATCCACTGATCAAGCAGGAAGCCCTCTGCTATTTCAGACATATGGCTATCCAGTCTCTTCTTAAATACCTTCCACAAGATATTTATTCCACAATATATTTCATTGGAAGGTATTTAGTATAAGATAATAAATATCTTGCAATGAAAACTTTTCGGATAATCAGATGTGAATCATAGGATGTTGAGCAATTAAGCAATGAAGTTCCAAGTGACATGGATATATAAAACATCCTTAAGATTCTTACTTGCACACTTGGCTGTGTCTTGTGATTTTTAATATTTCCCTACTTTCTTTCTCTTCCTTGGGCATACTATTTTCCAAAGCACCAGAGGTTAGGGCAAGAAACAATGGATGGAAACATATCAAGGAGAGAAGCAACCTGGAATTAAGGAGAAACTTCCTTGCAGTGAGAAAAATAAACAGTGGAACAGCTTATATTATTATAATATGTATAAATATAACAGCTTATGTGAACTTGTATAAATAAGTTTATACATAAGCTCTGAAGCTGGCCTGATTGAGGCCAATGTGTTCTACATGTATTATTCTTTCAATACTTGCTTTTTTTTTATCTATCAAGATGTATCCTTCTTCTATGTTCTAACTGTTGAGACCTACCAAGAATATTGTGACTTAGAACACTGACAAACCAGAATATATCCAGATGAAATCAGTCAAGATCATCAGGGCCAAGTATCCACCCTTTGAGATTGAACAGATAAAGAAGGTTGCTTTACATGAGTCACTGGCATTCTACTTGTAGTACAATGTAGTAGGATAGCAGAATGTAGTTTAATAATCTGACACATTTTGAGACCTCCCTCACCTCCTCTTGTCTGGGTTAGTCTGAAGTTTACAGACTAGTTAATTCTGTCTTCAAAGCTGTCTCTGGAATCTCTGCATCACAGAAGGAAAAAAAAATCTGTATAAAACAGTTGGAGGTTGATTGGGTACGTTTAGCTTGAAGAAGAGAAGGCTGTAAGAAGACATGATAGTCTCTTCAGATATCTGAAGGGTGACCTATAGTAGACAGGGAAAAAATGTTTAGTGTTGAAGATGGGTCAAGAGACAACAGTCTTACATCATAAGGAGATAGATTTCAGTTGGACATCAGAATAAAGTTCTTAGCAATAAAATGTCTTCAGCTGTACAGCAACTCTCTGAAAGGGTGGTGGAGTCTTCCTTTGTTGGAGGCAACCATGGCTCTGTGCTTATCTCCTGGAATGCTGTAGTAATGGGATCCAACAGTGGAAAAGGGCTTAGATTGGATGGCCTCTGAGATCTTATCTTTTATAAATTTGTGGTCTACCATTCCACTCATTTTCTTGCTAGGGAGTTTTTGCCTCAGATATTTTGTGGAGAGGTAGACCTTCTCCCCCAACTAGAATGGTCATTGTGGGGCTCAGTGTTGGTCTGCCTGTTTGTTTGTTTTTTTTAATAGATCTGTGCTGCATTAGATAGTCTTTTTTAAAAAAAAAAACATTCTCCCAAGTTGCTTTCAATGTTGACATCCAATCGGTCAAGCTGACTGATGAGGGGGGAATCCCTTGAATAGGCATTGGGATGAAGTCTATACTGCTCACTACTCCGAAAGGGGGTTAGTCCCATGCTACTGTGAACAGCATTATTGTATGCAACCTCTGCGAAAGGCAGGAGGTCTGCCCATTTGGACTGCTAAGTAATTCATGTAGCACCTCAGGTACTGCTCTAACATGGTGTTCAGTCTCTTTGCCTCCCCATTGGTGTTTGGATGAAAGGCCGAGCTAAGGTCCTGGGACAACCCAATAGACTGCAGGAATTCCCTCCAGAACTTAGCCATGAACTAGAACCCTCTGTCTGAGATGATTCTCTGTGGTATTCCATGCAGGCAGTAGATGTGCTTCAGGAACATCTTGGCTAACTGGTGAGCTCAGGATAGTCCACGACAAGGTATGAAGTGCACCTGTTTGGAGAGTAGGTCTATTACAGTCCAGATCATGGTGTTCCCCCCACTTTTCGGCAACTCAACTATGTAGTCCATTGCAATCTCCTCCCATATGGTGCTCTTTCATCCATAGCCCTATTCCAATTTTCCTCATCCAACTTCTGTTCTTTTATAATCAGGGTTTCGCTGCTCAGAGAGGGGAAACATCTTTTCCATATGGCATCAGGCAGACCAACTGTTAAGTGAAATAAAGTGGGCCCTCAGATAGTGGCTTTCAAGCAGAGAATCAATGCCAGCCTGCTGTATTTGAGTGTGCTAACAGCCATTTTAATTATCTTTTGGATGGGAAATGAGATGGGACATGTTGCAACATGCCTGGGACAGTGCTGATCCACCTATGACCAAGAGTTTCTCTTTTCCAAAGCACAAAGAGTAAGGGTTAAGCAGCAGTGCATCTTTTCCAAGGTCACATGGATTCTCTTTGGAGATGCCAAACCATCTGGAGAAGAGATACATTTGGTTTACGGACTAAGAGGTGCTCCTCCAAAAGACCTTTTGGCAGAAGCTGCAGGATAATCTCCCAACTTTGCCTATTGCTATCTGCAGATCTTGTTATGCAGGCACCATCCAACCGTAACAGTAGTAACTTCTGTTGAGGTCATTCTCCGTAAGGAGAATGAGCGCAAACAGGGAGACGTATTGAGAGTGGTGAAGAATAATACACAAACAGCACACAGACACACTGTACAGTAAATGTAAGTTTTTACTTCCAATAAACGTTTAAGCACAATCCAAGATAAGCAGTCCAAGTCATTCACAGGTAAAGCAGTCAATTTTCAGTTCAGGGATAATCCAAATACCAAAGTCCAGTATCAAAAAACAGTTCAGTAACAGATTTACATCAAATCCAAGAATAACAGTCAATAGGGAAAAATGGAGGAACGGCAACTCTCTCCAGCAGAAGAAAAAAAGAGACTCACTGAGACTTTCCTAAGACTAAACAACTCAGGTTTCTGGCTCCATCTTATGGCCATTTGCGGAACCACACCCAATTACAGTTTTAGGATTCTCTTAAAGACATAGTATTAAAATGTCTATCCTAGTTTATATATTTCCAACCCAAATAACTGTTAGGTGATTTACATTCCTAACAACTTCATCACATGTGATGAATATAACTGCATAGTAAGCTCATTAACAAATAAATATTTTGTAATTTTCTAACATTTACCTGATAGCAATAGCACTTAGACTTATATACCACTTCACAGCACATTACAGTCCTCTCTAAATGGTTTACAGAGTCAGCATATTGCCTGCAACAATCTGGGTCCTCATTTTACTGACCTTGGAAGGATGGAAGGCTGAGTCAACTTTGAGCCTGGTGAGACTCGATCTGCCAAAATGTAGGTAGCCAGGAGTCAGCAGCCTGCAGTACTGCATTCAAACCACTGTGCCACCACAGCTCTGATGATAGATGATTAAGGAATTCTTTAATCATTTGCCTGAAGCATTACCCTGAAGGCAACTACCTAAGCCAAGTGAAACAAACAAAATGCTTAAAAGTTATGATATTTATGTAGCTACTTACCAAGCACATCTAAATTATATTAAAGCAACCAAAATGTCCTTACAATCCCCAAGACATGTCAAAACTTTTGAATACCCCTAATGTTTGGAAATGGAAAGTTGACAAATTTGTCATGACCTAGGATACAGACTTTTTTTCTCCTTAAAATCTCTACCCAATTCTTGTTAATAATTCCCCTTTGTGCAACTTGCTTGTTGGCTTTGTCTTTTTCTCTTACTTTTTATTTGGCATCACTCTGTCTAACGTGCAAAACTGTTGTTTGTTCTTCTGAAGAGCAGGTTTCCAATTATAGATTTCAGCCTTAATAAGAAAGGTAAATAGATTGAAACAAAGTCTGTCTAGTGGTTTAGTAACCCAGAAGGATCAAATGTTTTTGTTTTCACTGTTGGTGTCACAAAGGACAATAAGCATGCATTGCAAGGATTCACAGATGTTGGGTTTGCAAGCAACTGGAAAGATGGCTACAAACTCTTTTTAAATCTGGTCAGACTTATGCAGCAAAATTGGACTGCTGTCAAAACTAACTCCAGGTTTTGCCCTCATTCTATGCTCAAGCTTATAACAACTGGCAAGGTTCCACAAAGTTTGAAAACCCTGGTGATAGATTAATAAAAGCAAGTCTTGTATTTATCCTAACTTCTACTTTAAAGTCATTAGCTGCATTCATGGGTGACTTCAAACAACTACTTGTCATTTTAATTCTCCTCCTTCTTCTTCACATGACATTAGTGTTCCAATATCTGCCACAAAGAAGAAGGAGTCAAGCTATCCTTCAAAGCACCCAAGGGAAGGACAAGAAGCAATGGGTAGAAACTAATCAAGGAGAGAAGAACCTAGAACTAAGGAAAAAATTTCCTGACAGTTAGAACAATTAATCAGTGGAACAACTTGCCTCCAGAAGTTGTAAATGATCCAACACTGGAAGTTTTTAAGAAGAATTTGGATAACCATTTATCTGAAATTCTATAGAGTTTCCTGCCAAAGCAGGGGGATGGACAAGAAGACCTCCAAGGTCCCTTCCAACTCTGTTATTCTATTCTTCTTCTTCCCCTTCCCCTTCCCTTCCCCCTCCCCCTTTCCTTTCCCCTCCCTCTTCCTCCAAACTTTGTCAAAACTATATAAGTGGCCTCTAGAGACAGCAATGGTATACTGACAGCTAACCCTCTGCTGCCATCCAATGGCTGACTGTATTTTGCAACCTAGATCTGGTAGTTCAAAGAAAGAGAAAGCACATGCCATGTATTGGAAACTGTCAAAAGGAACAAAAGAAAAATAAAGGGGGGAGAATCTATGTACAATCTTTTTTTTCCTTTCTCTTCAAACACAGCAAAAGATGTAAGAGGTGCCATGTTATAACCATCTTGAATCTTGAAATAAGCCAGAAGGGATTTGTCTGAGAGTCCACAACCCAGAAGGATAATTCTGAGAATTTCCCCATACTAGGATGTCTATTAAGAAGATCCCTGTTTTGCTGCCTGAATAAATTTAATTACACAGTCAGTTTCACTCAGTCAGTCTCAATAACACCATGGCTCCAAGACTTAACCAACCACCTCATAAGTCTTTCTGAAATCAACGACTTTCCTAAACAAGTACTTTTATTGTCAACAAAGTTGGAATATTTGATGGACTTACCAATATACTGAAAGGCAAAAGGCCACAAAACTTTCTCTTGTACATTGCCCCAAAAGGTGTTTTTTCAAAAGGCAACTGGACTTGGTTTTTCCTTGAAAATATTTTGCTTCTCACCCAAGAAGCTTCTTCAACTCACAAACAGAGCTGAAAAAGCTTCTTGGATGAGAAGTGAAATGTCTTCAAGGAAAAACAAAGCCAATTGCCTTTTAAAAAAGCACCATTGGGACAACCATGATCTGATAAGTGAGAATCTCCATAGACAATGATTGTTGTATTTCAATATTGTTTTTGGTGCAGTAGTTCTGAAATGTCACAGAAGACTGAAATGAAGGACAGAATGGGGATTACCTTCTCTAGAAGAATGAAAATAGCAACATAAAACAGTTCATTCAAATACATTGTCTGAATTCTTGAGCATTGATAAAAATGCATCCCTTAATATATTTTGCCCATTTTCATCTTAGCTATCCTTTTGTTGGTCAAAGTTTCTTCTTCCTTTTCCAAATGCACAGTTAGATCTGCTAGAACTAATCAGCTCTGCAAGACAGGTCCAGTTCTTCTTAACCATTCAGGAAGTAAAAAAATGGACATCCAATTTCCTTTTCAGGAACAAGCCCTTCTAAATTCAGCAGAACTTACATGCAGGTAAGCATCCAAAGAGATACACTAAAAAGGAAGCCCATTAAAAAGTGTCACCTTCTTTGAAACATTTATGCATAAGGTTTTATAAGATGTTATTTCTTTCTACCTGCCCTTGAACTTTTGTCCAATCCAAAGTATAGTTTTTCAAAGTTGCTTTTTGTTGAACTTTTTTTCTATAAGAACCAATTTTTACACAGATAGGATCAGAGGAGAAACTCCTAATTATCTGAGCTGAGATGGAAGATCACCAAGGTAGACTTCTTCATAGCATTCCTGACGCTGATTGCTGTTCTTAGACACTTTCTCATTAAGGCTATTTTGTTCAGTACTTTCATAGAAACAGACCATTTGGTTGGACGATTCTCCCCTTTCAGCCTCAGAGATCTTTAAGGCATTCATCTCACCCTATTACTTGCCCCAGCCATAAAGCCTACCCTTGTCCATTTGGAAGTTGAAGCTCTCTAGATTTATTATTTTCAGCTTCAAGCAAATCTAGGTGACACACATAGACTTCCCACAGATTTTCTTTTTTCATGTTTAAAATTTTATTAGTTTATAACAGGAGTGTCAAACTCATGTTGTCATGGTGTATTGTAAGTGAGGTATTGGGACTTTCCCCGCTTTGCTACACTGGGCATGGGTGTGGCCAGCACGTGATGTATGTGGTCCATGGGCCAGGAGTTTGACAGCCCTGGTTTATAATATAAAATACAAAAGAAAATAGTGTGAAAATAAGGAAGAGAAAAAGAAAAAAAGTATAGAACAAAGAGAAAGAAATAAAGAAAAGGCATTGATGTCCAACTCTTTTTGGTGCAGTAGAATAAGATAATAGCATCAAACCTCAACTTGTTACTTCATAATGTAAATGGGCCATTTTAATAACAGCAAACCTATTTAATCGGCAAAACCCAAAATGAAAATTTCATTTTTTTCCCACTCAAGCACAAAGTCAAGAAACAGTTTCCAAATAGAAATAAATGTAATTGTGTTTTTTTTTCCTTTAATCAAATTAGTCAATGTAGCCATCTCTGTTAACTCCAACTTTTGCAACCATTCGTCCATTGTGGGAATCAAAGGGTCTTCCATTTTTTGTGCATAAAGTAATTTTGCTGCCATCAACATGTATAACATCAGTTCCATTTTTTCCCCAAGTCTTTTTCTATTAAACCCAAAAGAAAAGTTTCTGATTTTATCTTTGTATTCACTTTGATAATCTTCTATATTAAGATGTAAATCCTACTCCAATATTTCTTTGCTTTGTCACATGTCCACCATAAATGATAAAAGGCCGCTTCTTTAAATTTGCATTTCCAACATTCAGTTGAAATATCCTTATATATTCTTGACAACTTATCTAGTGTTAAATCATCTTATACTTTTTTCTTTTAAATTATAATTTAGTGTCAGTTTTAGACCTTTCATTCTCATGTTCTTCCATTGTTCAACCATTATATCCCAACATAGTCTTCCCACAGATTTTCAACCATCATGTGAAGATGATTGAAATGAGAACAAAAGAGAAGAATTGGCTCAGATTTAATGCTCTTGAATTTAGATTTTCTGGCTGCTCAGTACTATTAAATTCCAGTAAAAATGTGCTTTCTTTAATCCTCAGCAGAACTATGGCTTTATTTGTGTATGTGTGTGTGTGTGTGCGCGCACGCGTGTCCGTGCGTGCACACACACACACATATATATGGGAGGAGTCTAATATTTACTGATACTCTGATCTTAAACCTACTGTTCATATTTTTCTTCATGCTATTGCATTGATTATACATTTAAACATTTTAAATATTTCATTCTTTAGGAAAATTGCACATAAAATATGACTGCATATTCTGTATTTAAGAGTCATGGTGGGGAAGTGGTTAGAATACAGTATTGCAGGCTACTTCTGCTGACTGCTGGCTGCCAGCAATTCGGCAGGTTAAATCTCACCAGGCTTAAGGTTGATTCAACCTTCCATTCTTCCAAGGTCAGCAAAATGAGGACCCAGATTGTTTTGGGCAATATGCTGACTCTGTAAACTTCTTAGAGAGGGTTGTAAATCACTGTGAAGTGGTATATACAGCAAGTCTATGTGATATTGCTATTGCTTCTGCATGCATTTATATAGATGTGTCTTTTCAGTACATGGATAATACAGTTGGGTGGAGGCAGTGGAGTGTTCTAGAAAGCAAAATCTGTCTTCATTTGCTGAAATGATTCCTTCCTGCATGAAAAAGCAGGCACAAATGCACAGGTTTCCACATCGGCATCCCTGCCGCTTCCAACTTTTGAGTTTCATTGTTTAGCACAGTGACTTGCAAGATTTTCCAAGCTGGTACAACATGGCAGAGTACGACAAGGGCACCCCATTATAGTGGCTGAACTGATAACACATGTCGACAGTGCAAAGCGTAGTGATTTACTCTAATGAGAACACTTAATGTTGCTCAAACTCACTTATCATAGACCTACAGGCTATTTCATTAGCATTTCCATTTTCACCCTGTTGTTTAGCTTAATCCAAGCAAGTACAAAAAGTTCATATGTGTATTCCTGCCCCCTCCCCCATTCCCTGGTTTCCTTTCGTCAATTCTATAGTCTTAGGAGTAGAAAATTTCAGAACTAATTTAT
The DNA here is from genome assembly GCF_900518735.1 of Pseudonaja textilis. The sequence continues at coordinate 6,518,873 of NW_020769335.1, read as the reverse complement.
TTTACTCAGGCTAGTTGGCTTCATTCCAAGTTAGTTGTCGCATGTGTTTAGCCCCTTCTCAAACATCATTCAGAGATACTTAAAACAAAACAAAAATATTGGAATTGCTTATAACGTGTCACATACAAAACCTATCTAGAAACATACTGTACATAGGAAAGAATGAGATCTTCTAGCCGTGATTGCCAGGTGAGTATGCAGCTCTGTGTTATGAATTATGATTCCCAAATGTCTTCCCTTTGACGAAGAAGGCAAGAGCTGATATGAATTGAAGTTCAAAACTTTCGGAGGCCATCAAGTTAACTATCCATGGTTTCCCTTCCATTTATTTTACAGGAAATCCAAATATTTTTCTACTTTGATAAATAGACCTAGCATACAAGTTGTTGAGTTGCACTTCCAATTGCCTGTGATGGTTGAAGCTTCTGGAAGTTATAGTTCGACAATTCCTGAAAGGATAAAGGTTGTCCATCCTTGGAACAATTTAGCGCTTATCAAATATCACATCAGTTGGCAGTTTCTATTTTTTTTTTCTAAGATGAAAGTTCTACTTTATTTGCTCCCCAAATTAGAGGTTGTGCATGCTCATAAATCTGCGCACAATATCTCTCGGTTCTGGTCCTTTGATGCAAAATCTGTTTTTCAAAGAGATCCCATATAGGGAGTTCTTGCTTTGTTGTTGTTCTTGTTGTATAATTACAGCAAAATAGATTTTAGGGCAGGGATGAAATCTGCAGGTTTTTTAGCCTTTTCCCAAAAGTGCTTTTTCGAAAGGCACTTTGTTTTTGTTTTTTCTTGTCGATGTTTTGTTTCTCATCTAAGAAGCTTCTTCAGTTATTCATCTGATGAAGATCATTCTTCATCTGACAAAGAACTAAAGAAGCTTCTTGGATAAGAAGCAAAATGTTTACAGGCAAAAACAACGAAGTCTAGTTGCCTTTTGAAAAAAGCACCTTTGGAACAACCATGACCTAGATGACTGACTATTTCCATAGACATTTGAGCCTTTTCTTAGAAACTTACTAAGCAGCAGGAAACCTCTCTAAACCCAGAGGTCTTTAAGATGCTCATTTCATCCTATACCCTGCTCAATGTCTAATTGAAGTCTATCCTTGTCTATTGTGGAAGCTGAAACCCTCAAAATGCCTTGGAAAGCTTGCTGTGGTCCCGACCTTCACCTGATAAGCAACTTAAAATGATCTAGTGCCTGATTGAGATACCCCAAGTAATTAAACATTTAAGAGTTGCCATCCATCCATCCATGTAAAAGAATAGTCAGCTTTTTTTTTTCCTTTTTAGAATAAATACCCAATCTTTTTATCAGCATTTAACAAAATTTCCTCAGTATGTCATAAAGTATTTTAGATGGATTTTTCTCATAATGATATAAAGCTCACTTTTTCTTTAAAAGCTGGAATTTGGGCACTTTGAGTAGTAAATGATATCTTTGTACCATAGATTAAATCTTTTTTGCAACCACTTTATTTCAAAGGTATCTATTTTACTACTGTGGTCCAAAGGATGGAACATAAAAATGGCAAATTACCCTGTAGCAAATGCCATGTAAGATAGAATGGGCAAAGCCAATTAAGAAAAGTGCAAACATAAATTAAACTGTGCCCTCAGTTAAGCTTCTCAGATTCATGGTATTTTCATGATGGATTTGTGTTAGCTTCCTTCCCCCCCACCCCACCCCACATTTCAGTATTATATCCAATGTCTGCCAGGAGTGAGGAATGCAGCAAATTGAGAGGGGAAAAAAAGACATTATTAGGATAGTATGAAGTTGGGTGGTCTTAAAAAACATGATAATAAATAAACAACAATTTTTAAAAACATTGTGATCCAAATTGTGGATATATTAGTTCCCTAACTCTTCCCAAAACTTTAGTTTGTGCTCTTTGATCATCACCAAACTTTTGGTTTGCCACAGCAACCAAACAGGACAGGTACAGACTAGTTAGGACTACAAAAGGTACAATTGCAACCAGCCTGCTTTCCATTGAGAACCTGTATACTGTGCGAGTCAGAAAGAGGGCTGAGAATATATCTACAAATCCCTCACATCCTGGACATAATTTGTGTCAATTCCTCCCCTCATGATGTCACTGCCAAAATAACTAGACACAAAGAAACGTTTTTCCTTCATGCTATTGCTAACACCTAATTCTTACAGCACTGTTTTATGTCTAAGGATATTTACCAATGTAGCAGGGCTGTATTACTATTATCATTTTCATCTTTCCTACTGCCTTCTCCTATTAGTATCTTATGGTTATATTACTTTGTTGTTTGTATGTACACTGAAAGCCTGTACACCAGAGACAAATTCCTTGTGTGTGCAATGATACTTGGTCAATAAAGATCTCTTCTCTTCTCTTCTCTTCTCTTCTCTTCTCTTCTCTTCTCTTCTCTCAATATATCAGTCATGGAGCCTTTTAGCTGGGCTGGTGTTTAAAGCCTCTTCACCTTGCCTTGATTCAGTCTAAAGATTTCCAATCTGGGTTGCAGGTAGTAACTTGTCTGCCTTGCACAAATATGCTGTGCAATGTATCCTATGTTTTCCATTGCATTATCCAACTTTATATAATGAGAAAGAATGAAACCTAGAATGTATTACAGTTGATAGATTGCTTATGTGCCATCAAGTTGGTGTTGGCTCTTAATGACTATTTAGACAGTTTTGCAATTATTAGGGTAGGAAAAAAAAAACCTTCTTTGCAATAGTTGTGTATATGTACATTCAGAAATAAGTCCTATTAAGTCTAATGAGAGATCTTTACAGGTAATTATTTATGGAATTACATCCTAAGTGTAAAACACCCAGTTTACAAGTTGATGGCTGTTGTTCTTTCTTTAAGAATTTTTTTTAAATCAATCTTGTTATCTGTAATTTGAGATATTTAAAAAATGAAAATTTATCAACAACAAGGCATAATTATTTGGTTTTTTTTCACAGAGGGCAGACTATATAAAGCTAAAAACAAAAACAAGCTGACTAATTCTTCAACCTTTACATTTCTGTCATTATTGCTATGGCAACCCAGCAAAATAACTCATGATATCAAATTCTGAAAACTGTTTCCAAGAAAAAGGCATCTAGCAAAAATCAGCCAAAGATTTTGTAAAAGAAGATATGTTGTGGTTTTTTTTTTTTTAAAAGTGTTACAGAACAGCATCAGAATGGCAATATTAGTATTTTTTTATCAGAAACTGCATGAACTGTTCACATTACTCTAAGTTCTGTATCATTCTTTTCAGGGTGGAAAATCTAGTGCATTGTTAATCTTCAGTATCAACTTAATGGTCTCCAAATTAAATAATCTTTCAGATATGTGTGCTACTAGAAGTCCACTATATAATGTAACAATGAAAGATGTTCTCCTATTATTATTATTTTTACTTTGCATAAAAGGAAATGAAAGACTCAAATGTTTGTATGATTTTCTGATGCAATCTGCAGTTCCCTTCCATCTACCTGACATACTTATTTCTTATCACTTATTCAAGCATATAGAATTATTATTTTTAATTGAAAAAGATCTAAATAAAGTTCTTTTCAAGCCCAAGCAGTAATGAAAATTGAAATTTGGAAATGAGGATAGGATGAGGCAATAGTATCAAATTTCACTCCTCCTTCCTTTCAGCTATCTATTTTTACAGCAAGGATGAGCAACTTGGGGTTTCTTCCATCTTACGGAGACTAAAACTCCCATCAGCTATATCAGCATGGCCAATGGCAAGAAACAGTGGGAATAATAGCCCAAAACAGTTGAAGGATACCATGTACTGGAAAGGAGATTTGGGACTTGTATTGTTGGTATTTGGACTCCTACACATCTTTGCATACAGATGTAGATTTTATATCATCCTTATTGCAAATGTTTCTGCCATACACATAGATGCTTGAAGAAAGAAATTAACTGAGATGCACAACAATGAATATAGTGAAATATTCAAGGCATAATTGAACTGTTATTTCTTATAGTATTTTTAGTTGTTTAGGAATAAAGATCTACATAATTTGCTAGAAGAGGTTGTGATCTAGGCCGGGGAATTCCCAGTGCTGTTTCTAAACTACTGTCAAAAACCAATCTAGGTTTATAAGAGGTCCAGAGGAGGCCAAATCACCCATAAATTGTTTGCTTGTTTGTTTGTTTGCTTGTTTACTTCAATACAAAGTGTCACCACAAGCCAAGAGTATATATCTACGCTGAATAAGTGTGCCTTCAGCGCTCGTACTTTTTGTATACATTTTTCATATACATTTTTTCAAATTTTAATAAATATATTAAAATTTAGTAATTTTAGTTTAAATTTTAGTCTAATAGATAATTTAGTAATTTAATCTAATGGATGCACTTTAATAAGAAAAGCATTTCATACATTGTGTTTTATTAATGAAATAATATTTTATCTGGTTATATATAACATGCCTTTCAGATAGAAAACACAACGAGCTTATTAACTATGATTTACAGACACCAAGATCCAGGAACATTACCTAAACACCCAAATAGATGTTTGTAAATATTGGGATGTCTTTTCAGAAAATATGATTGCATATCAATCTATGCAATTTCTGTAGCAGATGAAATAAATACTATATCTATCTGAGATAACCAAAAATGATAAGGTGTATTATTCTGATGATTTCATTTTTTTTTCAAATACTTAACTAATCAGTACATTAGAAGCATTACGATGACTATGTTTATATAATATAGTTAAACTAGACAGATAAAAACAGAGTAGCTATGTTTACATAATCTGATTAGTTAATTTTGACAATTCCTTGTGTGTCCAATCACACTTGAGTTATAAATAATTCTACTCTACTCTACTCTACTCTACTCTACTCTACTCTACTCTACTCGGCTCTGCTCTGCTCTGCTCTACTCTCCATTCTATTCCATTCCATTCCATTCTATTTTCTATTCCCTTCCATTCCATCCCCTTCCCTTCTACTCCCTTCTACTCCCTTCTATTTTATGTTCTATTGTAATTTTGAAAGCTTAGTGTAACATGTAAACCAAGATTATGGAGTTGAATTATGTGTTAATGTATTATGCACACTGAGAAAAACCAATCCATTTAGCAAATTGCACATTTGAAAGAGCACTAGTAGCCATTGTATGAACATTTATCCTACCCCTGGTCCACCATAAATCTGAGAAGAAACAAACTTTTTCTTTCATCACCGAAAAATCAGGGAAAGTTCTAATTGCTTATACATTTTGCATTTTAAAGCAGACAAACATGTTAGAATTCGTACACTCTCATCTGAACCTCTTTTTTTTTCTTAATCAATTACATTAATCAGAATTCAGTAACTTTTGTTTCTTAAATGTTTATCTCTAAGTCTGATTACATTTGTACAGTTCTAACACTAGGAGAGGATTTAATATTGTGATAAATTTCCATGCTCCATTACCTTTAGATTTGTATGATAACAGAACCAAGATAGAATTGCACTGCAGATTATTTGCTCATAAATAGTAGACCTTCAACAACAATAGCAATAAATAAAACATAAATTTATTTGTAGATCTTTAAAGCATTTCTTTCTACATTATATTTTATAGCAGTACTAGATTTAATATGTTGAAGATTTTTATTATTTTGATGTTTGCACAATGTCTAATAAGTTAACCGGGTAAGTCAGTTTAATGTCTTTGTTCCCAATCATCTGGAATATTATCAACATTCTGACTATCATTTGGATAATGATAAACGAGGTAATTATTTGATCATAGCAGGATATGAAATAATCTCAGGTAGCCCTGCATAAATAATAATAGACTATTAAACGTTCATGATGCCTGATTCTCAATAACTAAGATTAAAGCAATTCTGTGAGATTATGCTTGATATTTTTATTTGATAAAATAAGAACAACAAGTAATGCACCAGAGGTGTGTACATAATAGTGAAATAGACTGCATCACTAATTTCCAGAAGGTAGGATTATTTCCTCAAAACTATCTTCTAGATTTGCTTGGTCCCTATCATAGCAAGTCTGCCCTATGCAATATAGACAGCTTAATTTTCAATGAGTTTTTGGTCTAACACCTGCCTTAACTGTATGAACATTATGCTCTGCTCATGAGGAGACTATATTTACAGCCAATAATAAGGCTTTTTAAGATTTTTAAGAGTAATGCATGTTAGCATGACAAAATGAAGTTGTATTAAAATGGAAATGTGAACATACAAACATTTTGAGCTTAGTATCTTTCCTTTAGTTATTGTAAGTTGGCACGATTGCTTCCATTCCAAAAGTTGTAATTTTCTATTAAAGAGAAAATGCTACAATTCTTTTTCCAGTTTGCATATTTTGGGAAGCTGATTTGTTCAAAATTAACTGAAATGTAAAAGGGAAGACTGAGCTTCATAGAGAGCTTTTGAAGATTACATTCCTTGCTAACATTGTACAATTTAATATTAAAATGGAATAATGAACTGATCATATGTACCTCATTTAACTTTATGCAAAAGACTGATATCTTATTATCTGTATCCTCTCCAGTACAAGGAACATCATTTTATTTTATTTTGGAGCAAAAGGGCCACGCTGTGTAGAATTATTTCCAGTATTCAGGCAATGAAAGAGAAAATTTTCTTTTCTTAACAAGGATATTTTAAAACATAGCTTTATTGCCGCTACGAAGAGCTGCAAAGTTCTTTTTAAAGTGTCAGGTTGAAGGGACATAGAATGAATCAGACTGGAAAAAAACTGAAACTGGAAGCATTCTATTTTCATAACAGAAAGTGGGGAAGTAACTATTTGCTGTTTGTAACATTATATAATGATAACAGTTGCTTCTCTTGCATAATTTGAAGGAAAAGAAGCAAGCATTCTACTAGGAGCCCATAGTTACTATTTAATATAAGCTATTATTCAGTTCTCTAAAGGTCTATACCCATGAAACCTTAAGAGAACTTGAGAAAATAATAGAGTTGGAAGGGACCTTGGAGATCTTCTAATCTAACCCTCTCTGCTAAAGCAGGAGACCTTATACCATTTCAGAAAATGGCTGCCCAGTCTCTTTTTAAAAGCCCCCAGTGATGGAGCACCCACAACTTCTGAAGGCAAACCATTCTACTCGTTAATTGTTCTCACTGTTAGGAAATTTCTCCTTAGTTCTAGGTTCTCTCCTTGATTAGTTTACACCCATTGTTCCTTGTCTTGTCTGCTTTGAAAAATAGTTTGAACCCCTCTTGTTTGTGGCAGCCTCTCAAATATTGGAACACCATTATCACATCAATTAACCCATTTAAGGTTCTTTTTTTTTTTCTTAGAAGTTTGGAACTAACAAAAATCGCATTAACTTAGCCACTACTCGAAAGTAATACTTTCTTGCTTTTGCTCAATATTTCATAAAGTGCATCTAATAACATGCTCAGGTTTTGCTGTTGAAATTAAAAGCATGCTGGTAGCTGCTTCAAGTAGAAACTACAACACACAACATTTCCTCTAGCCAAGCAAGGGTGTTGCTGTGGATCATCAGATGTTCTTTAGCAGGAACCATTATGACACCAATGCAACTTTAATGGCACTTAGCTATAATTATCAATATGCTGCATGCCTTGAAGTGGTCCAATGAGAAAAGCCAGCCAGCTCAGGCATGGTTTCCCCAGGTTACACTGGAGAAATGAACCACACCATTGCATTTAAATGCCATGAAACAGATTGCCTGTTGTCTACTCTGCCATCCATGCTTGGGCAGGAAATTGAGTGGGTGGCCATTTTTCTTCATATAGACAAGTTGAGCTTCAAATGCACATACCTCTCAGGAAAAGAAAGTCAATCAGAAGTTGTACCTTTGAGTTCAAGTTCAGAGAGCACCAGGACTCCACTCAATGGAATCTACCTTTTTGATATGAAATCTTTTTGCTTAACAACAGAATAACATAGTTGTAAAGGGTCTTTTAGTCCAATTCCCTCCTCAGGTAGAAAACCCTATCACATTTCAGACAAATGGTTGTTCAATCTCATCTTAAAAACCTCTAGCGTTGGAGCACCCACAACTTTTGGAGGCACTGATGAATTGTTCTGTCAGGAAATTTCTCCTGAGTTTTAGATTGTTTCTCTCCTTGATGACTTTCCATCCACTTGGGATGACCCATAGTCTCTCAAAATAACCCCAAACCCAAAACATATATTAAAGTCCGGTAAAGCCTTCAACTTAACTTCACTGTTTTATTAGGCACAGTTTAAAGTCACAAAAGTAAATAATGAGGCAAACAGAAAACCAAAACAAACTGCATTGATGAGAGTTCTGAAGCAAGCCAAGATAACTAATCATAAGCTCCAGGAAAATAACCGAGAAAAGTCCATGGGAAGAACTCCAGCAAAGATAAACCTCTTTCAAGGTGAACACTAAATTGACTCCTGCAAATTCCACTGGTGCAATTGCAAACTTATATACATAGCTCCCACCTGCAAGCCATGAGGAGGATCATGGAAATCTCCCCTTGAGTAGACCTTGCTTTTCCCTGATCCTCTTCTCCCTGTGTGACCTAGGGTGGATAGGGGATGGGACTGGATCCTCCTCTGACTGCTCAGCTGGCCTCTACCCTTCCCCAGCCTCCTCCACCACCTCTGGAACCACACTCTCACTCCCTGTTGGCTGTTCCTCCTCTTCCTCAGTCTCCACCAGGGGCATGACATATCCATTGCTTCTTGTCCTGCCTGCAAGTGCTTTGTAGAATAGATTGATCCTTGGTGGTAGCCCTTCATATATCAGAAGACTGCTATCACCCCTATTATTTATTTAATTAAATTAATTTAATTAAATCTGCAACAATTCTTCATATGTTTTATTTATTTATTTGGAAAGACAGAAACTAAAAGAACATACATATATTTAGATATATGCATTGGGTTTTTTTAAAGATAGATACCTCCCATCCCTCCATGAAGTGTTGAAAACATGGGAGGTTGATGTGCTCATGTTGTGAAGGTGGACACATCGTAGTTAAAGGACCTGTGGTGAATGCTTTTACATTTTTACTTCTACCTTCATCCTAAAATAGGTATTGTTTACACCTTCAGCAATGCCAAGAATATAAAAGCCTTGGCACATTTTTTCTTCAAAAAAAGAGAGAAGCTCTTAAAAGAGCATTTTCTGACAAAATGAGACTTGAGTTACACTCTAGCAGAATATAATGGGATAATCAGTTCTGTGTCTGAATTACCCAGATGTGAGCATTACATTATGAATCCCCAGATCTTAGCAAGGAGAGATAGCATTCGAAACAGAGAATGGAAAAGTTGGCAGGGAAACAGATAGTGAAAGAAGACCCAGACAATGAAGTAAAGATTATAATCAGGCCTTCATTTCTTGCAGGAGTTTTCAATAGGACTCCGTGATTCTGTAAGAACATCCTTTAGAAGCTGTAATAAGGCTTTGAAGCTGTCTACAAGGACGAAATCCCAATCTTCCGTCTCTTTTGGTAGAAATTTCTCAAATGAGCAAAAGAGGTCCTTTTGTCCACTTTGGCTACTGTCTGCCATGTTGGAAGGTTAGAGTACAGTAGGTCATCAAAATAAAAAAGAAAGAATCAGGCTTACTCACAAGTGAAGTGCATGCTTCAGGGCTGCCCCATTTCACAAAAGTGGGTTGGGAAATAGAATTCTACAATTCTCTACTGTTGCAGAGATGTTTACAAGCTGTCTTTATATGGGCTTCCTTTCCCCCCACCACATCCCAGCACAATTACTCTTGCATATTTTATACAAAACTCACACTGTATTTAAATTTTTGATTGGCAATGGCCAACACTGCCTTCTGTATAGTATGAGTTACTGGGTTCTTCTTTTTTTAAAGGGAATTTATTCCGCCCACCCCTCTCATTATAATGCCTTGGTAAGACTCACACTTCGAATGTTGCATCCAGTTTTGGTTGCTATGGTATATATATATATACATACACACACACACACACACACACACACACAGAGAGAGAGAGAGAGAGAGAGAGAGAGAGAGAGAGAGACTCTAGAAAGAATTCAGAGAAGAGCAACCAATAGGATTAGGGGCCTGAGGCTAACTCATTTAAAGAACAGTTACAAGAATTGATAGGTCTAGTTTAATGCAAAGTAGGACTAGCATGTTCCAATTTCTAAGGGGGCTGCCCCCCCAAAAAGGGTAGGTCAACCTATTCTCTAAAGCCCCTGAAGGCAGAAAACAATTGTTGGAAACGAATCAAGGAGAGAACCAACCTAGAACAAAGGAGAAATTTCCTGACAGTTAGAACAATTAATCATGGGAATGACTTGCCTGCAGAAAATGTGGGTACTCCAGAACTAGAGATTGGACAATCATTTGTCTGAAAAAGAAGACCTCCAAGATCCCTTCTAACTCTTTTATTGTTATTCTGTTAAGCATCTTGATTATGAATTTGTACATAGATTCAGTGATGTGTATGCATAAAGCTTGCCAGAAGTGAAAGTTAGAGAATCAATTCACACAAATGGCTGTTAGCCAAGGCCTAGTCCTTTCCACGTGCATCTAATCCAAGTTTCAGCTGGTGTGGTAACTCTACATTTAAAGTGCCCTGCCAAATAATGAACTCATCTTCTCCCCTCTGAAATGTGCTTTTCATTTTACCTTGATCCTCAGATGTTTTAACATAATTGAACTGAGAATCTAAATCTTGGATAGCATGCCAAAAATGGCATAAATAAAGTCTTATCTGCCTCAGGGTAGGACTGCAAAAGGGGGAAAAAAAACAACTCATCCTGGAAATCTTTCTCTTGACATTGTAACCTCTTTAATCATAGCTGTAGAAATGAGACATGATGAGGTTTGGCTGCAAGAAGGAATACATATTTCTGTCAGTTTTTATTAAATATGGGAGGAAGAAGGGGAGACCTTTACATGCACGTAAGGGTGCAAAACCAAATTCAGAACTTCATAACATATCAGCAGTGGTGGAATTCAAAACATTATACTACCGGTTCTGTGGGCGCACTCAGAGCAGAGATGGTATTCAGCAGGTTCTGACCGGTTCTAAAGAACCGGTAGTGGAAATTTTGAGCAGTTCAGAGAACCGGCACATACCACCTCTGACTGGCCCCGCCCCCATTTATTCTCTGCCTCCCATTGAGTCCCAGCTGATTGGCTGGGTCTTCTTTTGTTGCACAGGAGAACAGAGCTGGAAAGCAGGTTAGTGGGTTGGGGATGGAATGGGATTTTGCAGTAATCTTTCTCCAGAAGTGGGGAGGGAATGGGAGTTTTACAGTGTCCTTCCCCTGGAGTGGGGTGGGAATGGAGATTTTACAGGATCCTTCCCATGCCATGCCCACCAAGCCACACCCACCAAGCCACACCCACCAAGCCAAGCCAAGCCCACTAAGCCATGCCATGCCCACAGAACCAGTAGTAAAAAAAATTGAATCCCACCACTGATGTAGAGCATTCTAAAATGGACAATTTTAAGCATGAAAACTTACCTTACCACCAGCACTAGTGAGTAAAGCAGCTGAGGCATAGCAATCTGCTCTGCCACGCCTACCAGCTGAGCTACAAACAAAGGAAATATGGGACAGGAAACGGCAGGAGCAGGTGGTTGGGGCCAACTGCTGACCGGCACTACCGGATTGTTAGAACCGGTGTGAACCGGCAGCATACCACCACTGCATCTTAGTAACTGTTGGATCATGGATTGTGTTTTTTTCCCTTTAAAAAGGAGGAATCCTATTCATTCTTACCCTGAATTTAAGGAAACAGTAAACTGCAATGCAGCAGCTGACTTCCTTATCTATGTTGCTGTGAAGATGGTATATCTGAAGTATTATCCTTACCATGTCCTGTAAACAGCAAGACCTTCCCTTATCAGCTTCTCAATAGGTAACTAAAGCTGATAATTCTCTTCACTCTGAAGTCTTAACTATCTTGGTTATAAACACAACTCTGCCCAAGCTGAATTGCACTCTTCAATATAGGTGTTCACCTCAGGGTGAACATAGACCAACATCCCTATTTTTTTTTTTAAAAAAAACCCTGTATTATTCTCTTACTATCCTTCTTTGGAACCACTGAAATAAATCCCCAATTTTTGATGTATGAATCAGCCTAGGAAATTATCTACACCAATAGAGTGAACATGCGGCATTGCAGGTTAGTAGAATTATCTCATTAAAAGGGAAGACAGCAATTGGTTTGGTAGTCATGGTTTATCCTACTGATTTCAGTTGATTTCAGGAGAAACCAGACTGTTTAGATGTCAACTATGACCCCCTAATTGCCAATCAAGTTTGAAAATTGTGTGTATGTTGAGGGGGGGTGTTACTAGCTCTTTGGGGAGTTTTGAATTGCGCCCCACTTTCATTAATCAACCTAGCCTTTGGAAAGATTAGTTGCTGATTAGGAAATGAGATTCCTGCATGCCAACCTAACAGTGATTAAAGTGTATTTAGGACCAACCTATCCATATTAAGAGACTACATTTGCAAGCCTGCAGTAATTACTTCCACTTTTACTCATTAGCCATCTGGTGTATATGTATCCTAGCAGTTTTAAAATATGCTCCTATCCCAGAGCTATATGTACAACCCCAACTAACATTTCAGTCTTTATTTTCTAAAATTTTTTTTTTTTTCCTTTCTCAGAGTTTAGTACTTTTTTAAAAAGCATTTTTCTGCTTGGTATGCTGTTTGGTTCCCTCAAGAAAAGACCAAGAATTTGAAGTAAACTTACCAATTGTGAAATACTTGTTAGGTGAGTAATATCACTTCGACTCTTCAACAAACACGGAAGAAGGAATGTCCCATAATTTTAAGCCATATTTAGTTGTTATGAATAATAATGGTATTAAGAAAGTTTGTCCAGTTTAGATGTTTAATAAGAAGGGAGATTTCTAATTGTGGTATTTTTCTCCTGTTTCTCTTTCTTTTTAACCTGCTAGCTGATCTTCATCACTGAGGAGAATGAAATCGAATGTACTTTCCTCCTTTTAATACTGACCTTCAATCTGTTTTTTGTTTTGTCTTTTAATGACCTATAAACCTTTACATTGGGATGGAGTCAGGCAACTGAATGGAGCTGAGTGTTTACAGGCCAGATTCCCTTCCTGCCGCCAATGCAGAGTTCACAGCAGATAATTACTCATTGTGCTCAGAGAGAAAAATATCTGCCACTACCTAGGATTGAATTCACAGCAAGAACTCCACCTCTCTACCACCACACCACTCACTGACCTTCGATCCCTTAAGTGCAGATATCTAGAAAAGGGCTTTAGTAGTTAAACACAAATTGTGTGAACAAACATTTTTGCACTTCAGGGTTTTTTTTAGGTGCACGAATCCCTATAATCATGGTAATATGAAGTTTAAAATCTTTTTAGATTTTGAGTGGGCAATTTGAGGGAACATTAGTACCCTAAGCCCCTGAAATGTCGCATACAGTATTATACATACAGTATTTTGCTTCTTACTTCAGCAAAATATTTGTGGACTGACACTGCTCCAAAAATGATAGTTTTTGCCACTAGATGTTAGTATTATGGTCTGATTATAATTTGATAGCATGGACTGTGTTGGGTATTATCTCAATGTATACCAGCAGGTTTTCTGCATAAGATATGACTTTAATTGTGTCAGAGCAAACAGACTGGATCTGTTGCAGGGGTGGTATTTTCAGCAGGTTCTGACCAGCTCTGGAGAACCAGTAACAGAAATTTTGAGTAGTTTGGAGAACCGGCAAATGCCACCTCTGACTGGCCCTGCCCCAATCTATTATCTGCTTCCCAAGTCCCAGCTGATCGGCTGAGTCGTCTTTTGTTGTCCTGCACAGGAGAACGGAGCTGGAAAGCAGGTTAGTGGGGTGGGGAGGGAATGGAATTTTGCAGTGTCCTTCTGCCTGGAGTGGGGTGGGAATGGAGATTTTACAGTATCCTTCCCCTGCCATGCCCACCAAGCCATGCCATGCCCACCAAGCCACGCCCACAGAACCAGTAGTACAAATTTTTGAATCCCACCACTGGTCTGTTGTGCAATTTCCATTTAACATGAAGAGTGGATTGGCTTCCAATTAAGAAGACATTGTAAATTTGGACTACAGCTAAGTCCTCATAAACATTTATTTGCTAGTTTAATCTTTATTTTTTGAAACAAGAATGAATTAGTTCTTCCTGTTTGCATCATTGGTGGGCATCTTTCCTGTTTGTTTAGATAGCACAGGGAAAATTCTGCCATATTATTCCAATATAGCAACAGGCTTGAGGGTGTTGGATGACAATGTGGTTATTGCAATTCTGGAAATTAAAAAAAGGATATAGAAGTTATTAATCACACTGTTAATACTGTAAGTTGCAGATTGGAGGCAGCTGAGCATAGAATATCTCATTGGGAGATGGTAGAGAATTGGTGGCTACATCTATAATAAATTTGCCAAGAGCTGATTAGATTCTGCATCAGGATAAAATAATGTGCTTGAAATCTCACACCTACCTGGCAAATTTATGTATGATTGGAATTCTAAAAAAAAAAAAAAAGGTGATGGAAATTCCAAAACAAATCACCTTTTAGGACACTGATAAGTCTCCAGCATTTATATTGAAGCTGCTCAAATCTGCTTTTGTAACACTTCAGGGGGAAAAAAAGGCTGATACATCGGAATGATTGAACGGGGAGATAACAAACCTTGCGTTATGTTTTCAGTTTACTCTAAGGAAGTTTAGTAATGTAGAAAGATGCTTAATAGAGCAGTGAAGATTGCTTGAGAGAAGAATCTTCAATATTTCATTAGGTTTCCAGCTGTCTGTTTGAAATTATCATTTCAAGATGTTTTCATAACTATGCAGAAACTGAAAAAAATGATTTATTCCTCATTAATTTCTAATGGGCAAGTATTAAAAATATCCCATGTTCTTGCACTGACCTTGTTTGTATTAATCTTTAAACTTGTAAGAGTCTGTAGAGATTCTCAGTCATCCCGGTCATGGTTGTCCCAGAGGTGCTTTTTCAGGAGGCAACTGGACTTTCTTGTTTTAATTTTGAAGATGTTTTGCTTCTCATCCAGGAAGCTTCCTTAGCTTTGACAGGATAGTGGGGAATGGAAGGATTTATATTTCTTGCAAACATCTGGTCAAGTGCTTCAATGACCCTGTAAAAGGATGCAAATGAGCAGTTGTTTGCAAAGAATATTAATCCTTCCACTCCCCACCATCCAGTCAGAGCTGAAGAAGTTTCTTGGGTTATATTTGTAAGAAAAGTTATATTTCTTCATTACTCTTCTTCTGAAATATTAAATGAATTTTGATAGGGTAGCAACAGATAATATTTTTCCATGTATGGATGATATGGTTTATAAATAAGCCAGCTATTTCTTTCTTCATTTTCAACAAATATATGATTCTTATTATTAAATCAGAGTAGTCAGATCTGTTATCATTAGTCCATAGCAATGATTCCTTCAATTTTCTTCCTATAAACATTCTTAGGAAGTTTCTTAAATAGTAGATATGAATGTAACTTCTGTTTTGGAAAAAATAAATATTTTCTAGGTAATATCAATGTGATTATGGTTTTAAGCAATTAGTTAAGTATATTTTATGCTTTATAGGTCATCCTACAATTTTTTCATTCAACAGATTATATTTACCTACTGTCTGTCTGTCTATCAATCAAACAAACAATATCATTTATCTTCTATCCATCCATCCATCTTCATCTAGCTAGCTATCTTGACATCGCAGGAATTCAACTTATTCACCATTACAGGTAGTCCTTGACTTACAACATTTAGTGACCATTCAAAGTTACAACGGCACTGAAAAAGTAACTTATGACCATTTTTCACAGTTACAACCTTTGCAGCATTCCTCTAATCATATGTGATCAAAATTCAGACGCTTGACAACTGACTCATATTTATGACCGTTGCTCTGTCCCATGGTCATGTGATCTTCTGAACAGCAAAGACAATGGGGAAACCAGATTCACTTAACAACTGGGTTACTAACTTAACAACTTTGGGGATTCACTTAACAATTGTGGCAAGAAAGCTCATAAAATGGGCGAAACTCAATAAATGTCTCACCACTTAGCAACATAAATTTTGGGTTCCATTGTAATCGTAAGTTGAGGACTACGGGAACTGTACTGTTTTTAGACACCCTCTTAAGGAAGTTTGCATAATATTTTTCACACCCTTACAAATCCCAGCATAATATCATATCTTCTGGCTGATGCACTCCTGGGAATATGGACTGACTTCGCTAAAATTATGACTAAATATGTTAGAAAGGAGAATAATTGTATAGCTGCATGTAGCATTCATTCCCAAGGAGCATACAGTCAAAGAATATTTTAAATACACATTCCAGGATAAGTTGATATCATGAAGTGCCTTTTGGACTGTAAAAATAATAGAAGCATGGAGTTAATGTACTGTCAACAAGACAGCAAGTTAAAGCGTGAATACCAAAATCAGCATTGAGAATATAACTTGAGACAATTATGAAGTGAATCATTAAGGATTTGGAAATATATATAATGTTATTAATGAACATTATACAGAAGCCTGATGATGGCAGATGAGATTCTGCCGAAACGTTGCCACAACTTTAAAAGCACAACTACAATAACGTGGGAAAATACCCAAACAAAGCTGAATGCCATACAATGTTATTAATGGCTTATATGACCATATCAGAATTTTGTTTTATTCAGTGTAGAGTATTTGATACAGACCTTTCCCATTGCATTGACACCTGCCGTTTCCATTTCTTTTTTTCTTTATGTGGATTTGTTACAGAGCAGGCATTTTTAAATAATGCAGCACCTGTTCTCTTAAGACAAAAAAAAATTCTTCGGGTGATGTCTGTACTTGTGGCATATTTTGTTTCTCGTCCTCCTTCCTGTTTTGACGAGAGAAGCAATGGCAGAGAATGACATTTATTTTAAATATAGCTGAAGACAATGTGACCTAATTGTGGGAACAACCAACTGGGATTCTAAAACCCATTTCAGGTGTGCTTTGGATTGCTATGAGACATTTACCAAATAACCTCACCAAGCTCTTCTAATTGACCCTCTAAATTTATAATTGTAATGAGCAAGCTGCCTTTGTATTATTGTCGATTTTGCTTGATGGATTAGAAACTTAATACAATAAAACAGAAATTAAAATCTGAAATGAAATTTCACAAATAAAATACTCGCAACTTAACAGTCATATTCCAGACTTAAGTACAAGAGCATCTTCGAGATGAGACAAGTAGAACTTGCTGCTATCTTTCCATACTGTCTCTAAATTTGTGCATTATGTATGTAATGACACATAATCTTCTATGAATACATTTTGGTTTGGTTTCAAATACTTAATATCAAACAACAGACTTTAAGTGAGATTTCACAGATTTATTGTTAGTACATTATGATTTTTATGAAATGCGAGTAATGTACACATAACCCCAGAGACTGAATTTGTAAACAATAAACTCAATATTAGAAAAAAAAATGCATACAAAATGCTGCATATGGTGTGGGGAGGATCATTTTAACAAGGTTTGTACTTTTTAAAAACACATTTAGAAAGTAAGTGCATTAGGAGAAAATATTTTATTGTTGTTGTTAGGAATGAAAAACAACTTTAGCAAAGGAAGAAACTAAATTTTATTCTGGAAGAAAAAAAACTGAAAGAAACTGAAATTGATCTACTTATTTAACTTCTATCAGGTTAGTGACATTTTAATGGCTCAATTATATTTAGACACTGTCTCCTAATGTTACTTTATGTGAATTTCCAGCATGTGACAATTGGTGCTTAGGTAAAGATTAAGTGGAAGACTGAGATCAAAAGACAATTTAAATTGTGAGCTGTCCAGAGTCATTGACTGAGATGGGCAGCCATAAAAATTCATTGGTCAGTCAAATAAATATTACACAATTTTAAGAATTGCCATCTTTTAATGGAGATCAGTAAAATTTGAGCATAATGGAGCTACAATCAGATATCTTTATTTCTGAAGAATTGTCTGTTCAAGGCATCTGATTTAGATGTTTTTTCCCCACTTCTATGTTTTCGGGATAGATTTGTTCAGGCAAGACTTATATCAACTAGGTAATTCTTTTGAGCCTGAAACAGTTTGCTTAAAGTGAGACCCAGTTCTTATGCAATTGCCATTCTGGAGAATTTATTGTTTGTGTTAAGTGTTACATTTCAGACCAAGTTACAAGAGATCAAAATGCCTTGCAGATTGCTTTAGCCTGTTAACGATATTTCTTCCTATGACATGAAGAAATCAGGATTCCTCCTACTGAATAAGACTAGAGGTCTCTCGGGTCTAATATTTTGATTTCAAAAGCAGGCAGCCAAAGAAATTTCAGGGGTAAAATTCATTCATCCAATCAATGTATCTATATCCATCTCAGATATGTGACTCCTGGGGGCTAACAGTGATTGGAAACCAGAAGGAAAAAGATATAACAAACTAATAAATAACATACCACTGCTGAGATAAAAGACCAATTGACACCACAATGTAGATCGACAGGATACAGGCTCAGCCACCCAGCTGAGTCACACAATCCAGGGTCAGCTACAAAACCATCTCTTCAAAGCCATATTTTCAAGGCCCCAAATTATAGATAAGAATGTCTCATTGTTTATTTCACACCTCTATATTCAATTTTGTCTAGAAACATATAACTTCCATACAGGTGTTACAGCGGATACCTAACTTAAAATAATCCTTTATGAGTTCTCTTTTCTCTAGGCAAAGATTTCTTCATCTTTCTTAAATAAAAGTTTTTTTCTTATCCTCTAAAATTGTTGTCTAATAGTAAGGTGATAATGATTAGAAATAGTTATGATAAAGGTAATTACCAGATACGGTTTTGGCTGTTGTTTTTATACTCATTCTTGGCAAAGTTCGGTCCCAGATGAATATTTCAGACCTCTAAAAAATGAGTGTAAGCATGCTATATTTATTGCTTGATCGGTAGTGTCATTATTATTTAAGTTTCAATCCTTCTATCAAACTGACTTAGTTAGCACGCAGAAGCAATTGTCTCCAACTTTTTTCTCCTTTTACAAAAGTGCAGGCAAAAATACTCTGAAAGAGGTATTGGAATAAAAGTGTAGTTATTTAGTGAAATGTTATTTATAACTGTAACAGATAATAGAATAGGAAAATGTTAGATGTGCGGCACTGTTTATATTTAATTCACATTATATTTGTTTCACAGTACACCAATTAAAGTAAAGTACAGGTTTTGTTAAAATAAAGTTAAATTATATTGCCTTTATACAAGAAGCTGTTAGATGTTTTGCTCCAAGATTGGCCAAATTAACAAAATTTGAAGAAGTCATGTTCTTCCAGAATTCTAGATGCAACGTTACATTTAGCTAATGAAAAGAAAGACTGCAGATGACATGTTAGCAATCTGCTAATATCTAAGGGGATGCCGCTAAGAAGGTCAACTTATTCTCCAAAGTACCTGAAGGCAGGACAAGAAGCAATGAATGGAAGATAATCAAGGAGAAAACAAACCTGGAACTAAGGCTAAATTTTCTGACAGTTAGAACAATTAATCAATGGAATGACTTGCCTCCAGATGGTTCGTACTCCATCACTGGAGGCTTTCAAGAAAAGAATGGACAGCCACTTGTCTGAAATGGTATAGGGTCTCCTGCTTGAGCAGGGAATTGAACTAGAAGACTTCCAAGATTTATTCTGTTATTCAGCAGTTAGACAAATTCATTTAGTTCCATTTTCAGTTAGTTAGTTGCAAGCCTCAAATCAGTTTTTGGATGCTGATGAATGAATGTTCATAATCTTGAATGTGCTTTATAATTACTCTGTTGGTTCTTTAAATCCAGTAGTTTCTTTAAATCCATCCTCATACAATACTTCCCCTTTTCTACTTCCCTCAACCCTGCCCATTTTTGGGCAAGGGAGAAGGATGTTATCATCTACTCACAACTCTTGGTTTAAATAGAGATAATCCTTGACCTATGACAGGGGTCAGCAACCTTAAACACTAAAAGAGCCACAAAGGTCCTAACCAGAAGCCCACCATTCAATTCTGGAGCCAGCCAGAAGTCCCTTTTCCCCACCATAGTCTCTCTTCCTAGAGTGGTGTCCTTTTTCCTCTGCCAACCAGAAGTCCGGTAACACCACCATAGAATCTCCTCCTAGTGCAGTGTCCTTTTTCCTTTATCTGTCCTAACTGAAAGCCCTATCTATTGTGGAGCTTACTGGCGACAGGGAGCCACAGCAGAGGGATGAAAAAGCCACATGCAGCTCCATGTAGACCCCTGAACTATGACCACAATTGAGCCCGAAATTTATGTTGCTCAATGAGACATGTGTGAAGTGAATTTTGCTCCATTTTATGACTTTCAGGCTACAATTGTTAAGTGAATTGCTGCAGTTGTTAAGTTAGCTATATGGTTGTTAAGTGTATCTGGCTTCCCCATTGATGTTGCTTTTTCAGAGGTTGCAAAAAGGGATCACTTGACCCCAGGGCACTGCAACCGTCACAAATATTAATCGGTTGCCAAGCATCTGAATTTTGATCACGTGACCATGAGGATGCTAAAATGGTTGTATGGTTTGAAAAAGTGGTATAAGTCACTGTTTGCAGTGCTGTTGTAACCTTGAACAGTCACTAAATAGTCTGTC
Organism: Pseudonaja textilis; assembly: GCF_900518735.1. The sequence goes on along the minus strand of NW_020769335.1, from coordinate 6,498,233 downwards.
ATGCCCTTGTTAGAGTTGGACTCTGAGGGAGAGGAGGAACAGCCGACAGGGAGTAGAGGTGTGGCTCTGCAGGTTGTGGAGGAGGCTAGGGAAGGGAAGAGCAGTCTGCCCAGCTGGGCAGTCAGAGGAAGAACCAGGCCCACCCCCTCTGCATCCTAGGACACACAGGGAGGAACTTGGGTTATGAGAGAGGAAGCGGCCATGATCCCCCTCATTGGTGGCAGCTGGGGAGAGTAGTATATAAGAGATATGGTTAAAACACAGCATTGCCAGAAGCAAAGCATGTTTTATTTTGGGCTGAAGTTATCTTGGTTGGCATCCTTCCAACAGACTGTGCCTTGTTATCTCCTTGAATTTGTTAATTATTTATTCCTGGTCCATTGTGGAATTTCCTTCATTGTAGTTTGTTTTGGTTTTTTATTTCACCTCTATTTGCTCATTAAGTTCAGACTGCGTTGCTTTCTTTTGAAGACTATTTTTGAATAAGTTTTATCTCCAGCTGAGAATTATTGAACAGTGGGGCCAAGTTGGAGGCATTAAAGGACATTTATTTACGTTTTGGATTTTGTTATGTTTATGTTACACTCTGGGTCATCACACAATCTGTTGTAAGTCAAGGACTACCTGTATTTAAGTTCCTGCTTGTTGATAATTATTTAAAGCTGCAATCAATCTTAATTTGTTCAGGATTAACTGACTGGATCTTCTCACTGTAAAGCATATCCTTAACCTCAGCTCCAAATCTTGAATTTAAAACTCTATCTTCTTTCTCTTGAATTTTCTCAGCATCCAACTTTTATAGGCAGTTCCTGGGAATAAATATTCTGTTGTATTTTTCTGTTTTCTGATATTTGTTTATGTTTTGTCTTACTTTCCATCTACTTCATACAACATTTATTTATTTGTCCCATCTAGCTTACAGCACAAAACACTTTTATTTTCTACTTTGGTAAGTCCTGAAGAATGGTAATATACAATTTTTGTATGATCCTTTAAAAAAAAATCACACAAAAAAATCACAATTATCTGTGTGGATAAAGCTGTATTTATTCAGCTTGCAATTGCTAACATTTTTTCATCAATTAAAATTCAAAACACACTTTATTTTTCTCATTCGAAATGCCAGAGTGGGACTTGCACTGTGATCTGAAATGACAATAGACAGAATCTCAGCAACCGTTCCAGAGAACCAGTGAACAGGCATCCCCAGAAAATGTAATCCTGGGTTGTTGTTGTTTTTTGTTTCTTTATAAACCATGTGTCTGACCTCTGACTCCACAAAGGTTGCTTAAAATAACTCAAGTTCAAATTTACTATGAGTCTCAGTGGCACAATGGTTAGAGTGCAGTATTGCAAACTACTTCTGCTGACAGCCAGCTGCCTGCAGTTTGTCAGACTGAATCCCACCAGGCTCAAGGTTGACTCAGCCTTCCATCCTTCTGAGGTGGGTAAAATGAGGACCCGGATTGTTGGGGGCATTATGCTGACTTTGTAAACCACTTTAGAGAGAGCTGTAAAGCACCATAAAATGGTATATAAGTCTAAATGCTATTGCTACTATGTAATCTATGATGCTTAGGACGGGGAGAGTTTGCCGAGAATCTTGAAGATAGAACCAGAGTCAGCCATTTAAATTTAATATAGAACAATCCAAGTCAAAATCCCATATCTTGGCTACTAGTAAATCTAGTAATAGTGTTGCATACATTTCAAAGTTATCTTAAGTATTGCACAATACTACAATTATGAGAGACAGAACAAGAAAGAAAGAAAGAAAGAAAGAAAGAAAGAAAGAAAGAAAGAAAG
>NW_020769335.1:6454715-6496417 GCF_900518735.1 Pseudonaja textilis | reverse complement strand
AAAGAAAGAAAGAAAGAAAGAAAGAAAGAAAGAAAGAAAGAAAGAAAAAGAAAGAAAGAGAGACAGACAGAAAGAGAATATCGTATTCGAATCAGTAATCAGACTGAGCCAGGTAATAAAGTTCTACAATGTAGTATATGTTTTGAAAAGTTGTACACACACACACAAACACATACACACACACAAAATTATTTGGATATAAGACTTTCGGATAAGTCTTGCACTGACCCTCAATTAGCTATATTTGCTAAATATTCTTCAAGAAAGTATACGTATTTATATATGGCTTGGACAGTTGACTATGTGTTGAGGATTGCTTTAAAAAAATGGTTTCTGCAAGAGAAACACTCTTCCTGAAAGTGTTGAAACAATTGTGTCTCATTTTCCTCCTGATGGGAAGAATTTGTGAATGCCCAAAACAATGCTTCTTCTAAACTGCCACAAAAGTGAAGTAACTGCATATGTCAGGTCATGGAAATGAGTGGAGGAAGCTTCAAACAAATACAACTGTCTCAACTCTTCACAAAGAGAAGGACATTTGGACCAAAGACTTTCCCAGGTGTCCTTTGAATATGACCTGCAGCCTTTCCACAGCTAATCCGTTTAAAAACATTGTGCTGTTCTTTTAATAATCTGCATTACTTCTATGATCTATTCTAAGAAATTCCAAATTTAAATTCCCCCTGCAAAAAATGGGATCTTTTCACCCATTATTTATGCCCCCCCCCCAAAAAATATATATATTTTCCCCACTATATATATTGAGCTATGGATCACTAATGAATAACACGTATTTTAAACTTGTTTCTTGCCTTTCCACAACTCATGCTTATACCTTAATCATCCCAAATAATTAAATATGTGTAGCAGACAATTACATTGTTAGCAGCCCTTGTTTATTAACACTCAAACTAAGAAACATCTGTTGTTTTTCCAGTTTTTCCACCTGCAAATCTCCATATCTACCCCATTCTTTCCTTTTCTTAGATGAGTAGAGCTTGATTCTGTCACTGGACTCCTTTCCAGGTTCTGAGTGCCAGCTTCTGAAAAAGTAAGTTGACAGGCACTTGTTTTGCCTACGGGCAATTTCCTTTAAGTGGTACCCAAAATTCAGTGCCAGAGGGCATCATCTGTTCTTGGCTGTTCATAACCTGATGCAGCAGAACAGATGGTAGATGGCTAAGAGGCCCAACCTTGGTGGGATCCAGAAATTTATCATGTTCTAAAGTCTTTCTGAGGGACGGATGTCATCTCTTTGATATTATTTTTAATGTTATTATTATTTTGTGTCCTATTCAGATATTTTGCTTAATCCAAGCAGGTTTCTCCTTCACCCTAGCCCCTTGTTTCCATTAGCCATTTCAACAATGGTCAAACCAAGTCTTTGGAAAAAACTCTCCATCACATGTCTATGGAGATTCTCAGTCATCCAGATCATGGTTGTCCCAAAAGATGTTTTTTCAAAAGGCAACTGGCTGAAAAACAATGTCATCTGTTTGTTTTTTCAAAAAAAAGTATATTGGAGGGTCACCAGCCCATGTGTCTTTGGGCTGCAGGCAAGTAGGATGAGAAACAAGATGTGGCTATGCAAACTTTCATTCTTACATATTTGTGGTTAATGTTGCAATAGAGGTATGAAAGAGTAGAACTTGTGTAAAGATGTTACAATATGCTTTTCATCATTTTGGCATCTTTATGCATAGAAATGGATGTTTGGTAAAAAAAAAAAAAATACCTAGGAATCTGGCTGACGGCTCCTTGTAAAACTCTAATGGAAAATAATTATAGCAAATTACTACAACAGGTTAAAGAAGACTTAGAGTTGTGGGTTAAATTGCAAATCTCCCTATTAGGGAGGATTGCTACCAACAAAATGACCATTCTCCCTAAATTTATTTATTTATATATACCAATAAAAATACATAAAAATACATAAAAAATTACTTTGTGGAACTTAATAGGATAATCGCAAAATTTATTTGGCAAGGGAAAAAACTGAGGATAAATTTAAAAGCAATGCAAGATATGAAGAGCATGGGGGGGTGGCACTCCCAAATTGGGAATTATACCATAGCGCAGCCTCTTTACTATGGCCAAAAGAGTGGGTAAACTTGTCAAATAAAAGAATACTATTCCTAGAAGGCCATGACCTACAGAGGGGGTGGCATGCATTTTTATGGGACATGGGAAAAACCAACCAAACAGAAAAACCAAACAATTATATGTCCATAGACATATAATTAGAAACTCTTTACTAGCTAATTAGAATAAAATAAATAAAAAAACATTATCTAAAAATCCCAATTTGGATCTCAACGATGGAGGCGATGATACATCCAAATAATTTAGATCTTAACAAGATGTTGAAATACAAAGACCTTCTGGATGCACAAGGAACTTTAAAACCACGGCAAGATCTCCGAGAACAAGGGCTATGAGTAGACTAGTGAGTTTACCTGCAAATTCAAAATAGATACAGACAGGATAAGAAAAGTTTTGGAATTTACAGTAAGCTACAACAATTAGATAAAATCTTACTAGGTCCAGATAAAAAAAACAACACCAAATTTTATAACCATTTATTAGAGACAGAATTAGAGGAGGAAGTAGTCAAAGGCAATATGATAGCTCGGAGTAGAAATATTGAACATAGCATTACATTATTAGAATGGGAAAAGCTCTGGATCAGGAATAATAAAATCACAAAATCAGCAATATATAAGGAAAATGCCTATAAAATGTTTTATAGATGGCATCTCTCTCCTTCGAGAATAGTGAAGATGTCTCCTAACATGAATCCGAATTGCTGGAAATGTAAAAAGAAACACAGAACATTCTTTCACATGTGGTGGTCCTGCACTGAAGCCCAAAGATACTGACACAGAATTAAAAAATGGTCGGAGGAAATAATGGTGGAGCAAATTGAATTAACACCAGAATTCTTCCTATTAGGGATATTTAATAGACAATTCTCTAAAAAAGCCAATTATATAATATTGCACGTACTTACTGCAGCTAGATTAGCCTTTGCACAGTGTTGGAAACAAGCTGACATTCCAACAGAGGAGATGATTATTCGGAAAATAGCAACCTGTGCAGAGATGGATAAATTGACCCTAGCACTTAAGGATAAAGAATCATCAGAATATTACAAAAGCTGGGAATGTTGGTATGATTGGATAGAACAAAGATAGAAAATATATTAGTAAATATTGTTAAACTGTAAAGGAGGTAGTATTACATACTCTCATTAAGACTTACTTGTAAATATGACACCAATAATGATAACAAATAAGGAACCACAAACTGTTGATAGCGGAATTGCTTGTTTTTATTTGTTTGTTTTTTATGGTTTTTTTTCCACTTTTTTTCTATGTGTTCCTTATTTTAGTTGTATATTCAATAAAGTTTGTTTTACAAAATAAAATAAAAAAGATGCTTATCTCTAAAGTTCTAAATCCTTTGGCAATAGGGTGGCTTTTCTTTTCTCAACCTATCGTTCACCTTACTTTATTCAACTGGAATTCTTTCCTGTTGACCCACGAGACAGATAGAGTTTATCTTTACTTCTATCTAGTGATCATCTGTGTTTTGGCAGCTCATATCTTGACTCCTTGGAAAAGAAACATAGGCAAATTTGTCAACTTCTAATCCTTGACAACAACAAACCTTTTACCCATCCTCCACCTTTGATCTATTGTTTACTTAAATGGCACTTCCTTCTAGGTACATGGCAATGCCAAACCAATCATCATTAATCTTGGGGGAAAAAAACACTAATGAAGCATTAATTATTTGTTTCACTTGGAGAATATTTGCCTTCATTTCAGTTCCCTGCATTGGAGGAAACGTCTCCATGTGGTTACTAGGAGACTTCTATTACAACAAACAAAGAGGTCATATAAACAAACAAATCCTGTCAAAATGAGCCTCTATATTCAGCCACAAGAGTTTAAATTCTCCCCGGGCCTCTGAGCAAAGTCCAAAATCTCTGGAAAGAAATGTTCGAGTTTTTATCTCAATAGGAAGACTCACCTTTATGCCATGTCTGGCCAACTGGCTGTATGTTGTATTGAAGCAAAAGGAAGAAGATGCTTGACATCTCAAGGAACACAACATCCCAGATGGACAATTAATGGAATTTATTGTTATTTGAATATTCACTAGCCTCTTAGTACATCTAGAAGAAGGAGGAGGAGGAAAAGTCCATGGCTGTTGTTGTTTTTTTTAAAGCCATCAAACTGGGCTATTACAGAAATTGAACTTTAAATGGAAGTTAATCTCTGTAATTATGGAAAATTATCAATGTTTATGACTCCTTCAAGGAGCACACAAAGGTCCCTCCCACATGTTTTTTTTTTCCTTGTTCCCTTTCATTAGTTGGAAGACAAAATGAGTTAATACTCTCTAGACTCACGTTCTAGCATGATTATACTCACTTCAATAGCTTTATTAAGCTGTATAGTTAGTATTCAATAAGAATATTATGTATTTTCTATCATTGGCCTTTTGCTTTCCTCAAGAACAAGAGTAAAACTATGAAGGGGATGAAAACTTGTTACTTGTCTGTTCCTTGGAATGTTGGCCAGGCAGCAAAATGTTTACCTACTATCCATCCTTCCTTCCTTCCTTCCTTCCTTCCTTCCTTCCTTCCTTCCTTCCTTCCTTCCTTCCTTCCTTCCTTCCTTCCTTCCTTCCTTCCTTCCTAAATAGATGGGTGGGAAACTTGCTAGCCTCAATCAATGGAGAGCAATAATAACACAAACCTGTGATTATGCTCCAACCTTTACAGCTTGGTGGCCCAGCAGAAGGGAGGAAGAGGGAAACCATCCCATACAAATAGTGGGCTGGCACACACACCAGCCCACCACTCATGCAAGTTGAGTTGTGCATGCACACATGCACTGGCCAACCACTTGCATGACCCAGTTCTAAACCGGCAGGGCTGTGCCTTGGGAGTTGGGGACCCTGCTCTAATAACTCAATCTTCACCTCTTCTATTATTAATATAACAACATCATTATTTTCCGCTTGATTTGAGACTGTAGCAAACTAAACTTAAACTTTTTGTAGTAAACTTTCAATTCCCCTAGAGGTAAGAATCCATGATTGCCTTACTGGATAAAAGTCTGTTAAATCCAATTTGTTTAAAGATGCCAGTGATGAATCTTGAAATATAAAATTGTGCTATATTTCTATTAATACCCTTAATGGATCAATTACAACCCTAGTGGATCATATGTCAACCCTGAAGTGGACCTGGCTAAGGCCATCTTTGTGGCTTCAGGGTTGCCACAAGGTGGAAGAGGGGACAGGGAGGGGGGAATAGTTAGATGGGGCTTTGCAGTCAAAACAAAAAGTGTTCCTGTGGGAACCAAGGTCATTCCAACAGGTGGCCAGGAGAGGAGGAGTGAAGCAATCAAGCAATCGGCCAGCACCTCTATTGGACAATGTGATTGATGACTTGGGAGAAGTGGAAAACTTTCATTTTTTAATCAGGTGAAAACCATGGGAACTTATAGAGTCAGTTTTCACCAATTGTGCTGTATGATGTATCCAATAAATTGTTCTTTGAGGAATCTACCTGCTTCAGAGTTCTACTTTCAATGGGTGCATTACTTGGAGTGCTGACATCATAAACTTTTTTTGTATTTTTTTAAAAAAACTTACTGTTTTATGTAAACCTGGACTATTTGATTAGTCTGTGTATAAAAGCATGGCCTGAGCCCAGAAAATGGGACATTTAAATTGAAATCCACCTTATGATCTTTATAGGAACACAGCTTGTTCTTCTCACATTCTTTCTCAACGACTGACTCTCTATAGCACTTAGCAATAGCACTTAGATTTATATACTGCTTTACAGTGCTTTACAGCCCTCTCTAATTCGTTTTACAGAGTCAGCATATTGCTCCCAACAATTTGGGTCCTCATTTTACCCACCTTGGAAGGATGGAAGGATGAGTCAAGGTGGGAGATTTGGTGAGATTTGAACTGCCAAATTGCAGTCAGCCGGCAGTCGGCCAAAGAAGTAGCCTGCAGTACTGCACTCTCACACTGCGCCACCATGGCTCATGCTATTTGCTCTCTATGGTATTTGCAAAAATTTGCATTGAAATTTACCAGGAGCAGTATAAATCCCTCACCAGTTTATCAAGTACAGTTCAACCTGTCACATGTTGCCATCTCTTCGATCTCTGAGCCTCACAATATATTTTGCAGGTCCCTTTAGGCAGCAAATGCACAAAACAGAGATAGCAGCGATAAGTTATTTTACAAGGCTGAATCTTAATTTTGCCTGGCATGTTGCAAATGAGAAGATCTGTTATACTTAAAACAAGGAGCATTCCCCACTCTCATTGAATTACAAAACTAAAAGTGAGTTTCACAAAGGACACTGTCTTCTCATTGGTTTGTGTCACTTATTTTGAAAGTCATTTACAGACTAAATTCAAAGACTCTCAAAATATTACTTGTCTAAACTCGTTGTCTAAATCTGCTACTCATGGCAGCCCAGTGCAAATCTTGGAAAACTACATATAGCAGACAAGTTTTTAAACCTGTGGTTTTTTGTCTTTTTCTTTCTATTCTTGAGTCAATGCAGGGTCAATGACAATCCCAAGTACATTAAGAGAAGTAATCACTAATGCAACGGAGAGTGCATTGTAGGTGTGTAGTGAAATGGAATGACAAGTAAAGGATAACAATACAATCTGTTCCTAGTAACCTTATGGCTGCACAGAAGGGAATACTGAACTGCTTTTACCAATATGCTGATTATATTATTAAAATGATTATTCATTCTGCTGAAGGGTAACGAAGTGAGACAGGCATGAAAAAAAGACTTCTATGCTTTCCCAAGGTACAACAAACTTAGACTTCTGCATCAGTAAGTTAGCTTACAGATTGTAAAAAGGATCGCAATACTTTTAAGTAGGCTTAGTTTGGCAAAGTAAAAGAGAAAGGTTTCAGGGGTAGCTTCACTTAACTGACTATATGAATTCCTCTCCCCCCCCCCAAAAAAAAAAAAAAAAAAAACATCGAAAAGTACTTTACCCATTTTGGAAATTCTGAACTTTCTCATTCATGGGCCAATGGATTACAGAAGATTCCTCACGTATCGGTAGGGCATCGCTGCACAAAAGGGTTCAACACACAAAATTGGGTTTGCTTCCATTAACAAATTGCAAACCTTAACCTTTGCAAAATTGTCTTTTATGTCATATTAAAAGAAAGTGTGTTAGACATTGCAACCTGAAAAAGCAAAACAAAACAAACTTGATTTTAAAGTTGTTGTTTTTTTATCTACCAGGAGTGGTGGGGTGGAGGTCGTGTTATAATGCAAGCCTGATAATGCTTGGAAAAATCCGAACAATGCTAGTCATTTCTGCAAACATGCACCCCTTCTCTTAAATATGTACTCATGTGTACACCAAACAAAGAAATCAAAAGGGATGGTCAGCTCTACTCAGCAGTGCTTCATTTCAACATAACATCAAGCAAACTGCCTCTTGGCAGCCCTTTATCAAAGCACTTGGATTTGAATGGCCATGGCCTTCGCGTCTCTTCTCTTTGCTTTCTCTGAAGCAGAGGAGTTTTTCCAGACAGAGCAGGCTTTGTTACATTTCTAAGGAGGAACAAATTTTCTCTGCAAGATGGCTCCCCATACAGAACAGAAGGTGTCCACAAAAATGTATCTGGTTATTAATTTCTTTCTTCTGCTGCAAAAGTAGCATTTCGCCAGTTCTGACAGGTTCTGGAGAACCGGTAAATACCACTTCTGGTCTATTTGCTGCCTCCCAAGTCCCAGCTGATCTGAGTCCCAGCTGATTGGCTGGGTTTTCTTTTGTTGCCCTGCATAGGAGAATGGAGCTGGAAAGCAGGTTAGTAGGGTGGGGAGGGAATGGGGATTTTACGGTATATTTCCCCTGGAGTGGGGTAGAAATGGAGATTTTGCAGTATCCTTCCCCCGCCATGCTCAACAAGCCACACCCACCAAGCTATGCCATGCCCACCAAGCCAAACCACACCCACTAAGCCACGCCCACAGAACTGGCAGTAAAAAAATTGAATACCACCACTGTTCTGCTGGCTCTTGACAGCTCGCTAGACATATGTACAAGTGAAATGGAGGAGGAGAAGGAGAGGGAGAAGGAGATTCATGACATCTTCCACAGCCATCACAATCCACATATGGAATTCTAGGAGAATGGTTCTCCTAGATGCTTTATGTGTTACCTTGTTAATGAAAACTGGCCTTAATCACACAACAAAGAAAGTAACAGAGACAAAAGAGAGAATGCATCAATATACGCTTACAAGTCCTAGCACCAATGCATATTGTGATGAGAAGAGACTAATAATGCACATTCAACATAAGATCCTGTTGGAAAGGAATAAATTACTCTCCTCTGAGCCAAAGTTAACTCATCAAGATTTAGTGGATTTGTCTTTGTAGCATTATTTCAGTGATGTCCAAAAAATCAGGAATTGGATGCGCTGAATGTCCTCCAGATCATATTATTCTGGAGAACACTCCAGCAGTTTGAAAAAAAAAATGCCTTATGAGTTAAAAGTAGTTTGAGGTGTCCTGATCATAGAGTTCTTTACAAAACAGTCTTGGAATTGTTTCCAACCTCTTTTACTCTGGATAATTTACCATGAAATTCTCAAATCCAGAACGTTATGGTTTTGAGGAGTTGGAACATGGTCCAAAAGGAGAACAGAATGTCCTGAACTTCTCTGAAACATTTCCTTCCCAAATTGGTGATTTTTGTTCATCACTGTTTTTGTAGCAACAATTTGGAAGTAGCTATTATTGACATGCTAGAGATTATCTATTTCCCAGAATAGCCCACCTGTATTTTTCAGGGAATGACTATAAAAAACTATATGATCTTCTAAGTCTTCTTTTAAATCCACTTTAAGGGAATGATCATCCAAACATCATTCAGTACAGGTAGTCCTTGACTTACAACAGTTCATTTAGTGACTTTTACAATGGAACTGAAAAAAAGTGATTTATGACCCTTTTGCAAACTTATAACTCCCAATAGTCATGTGATCAAAATTCAGATGCTCATGTGATCCCTCTGTGAGACCTTCTGACAAGCAAAATCAATGGGGAAGCCAGATTCACTCAACCACTTGATTTCTAACTTAACACCTGCAATGATTCACTTAACAACTGTGGCCAGAAAAGCTGTAAAATGGGGCAAAACTCATTTAACAAATGTCTCACTTATAGCAACAGAAATTTTGGGCTCGATTGTGGTCATATGTTGAAGACTTCCTGTATCTAGCAACCTTGCAAATGTCACCTTGTATAATTCCTTGAACACCCATTGAAAACAAAGCTTGGTGGATTACTATGGTTGGGATCTCTTGAGGCTCACAGATGGGTTATTGGTCAAGTCACTCACTTTTAACTTCCAGGATCTGTGCTTTTGTGGTTCTTAGCCACAAATTAGAAGCAACAAATGTTTTTTCAATTAGATGTATTTCCTCCATGTGGGTAGTAGGAATCGTTACCTTAGGAAGAATCATTTTGTCAAGCCATGCATCCATTTTATTTCTGGGGCAGTTGGGTAGTTCATGGCACAATGCCATTTTATATAACCTTTTCAACACTGTCATTGGATGAAGAGTTGGAAAGATTCATTTCTTTCCCTCAGAGAGCAGTTAATTTCGAGACTGAGCGTACATTTCTTTTATAAGCTATTTGCAAATTTATTGGGCATTAAATGACATCATGCTTCCCAAATTAAAATGACCATTTGTAAATATATTTTGAGACTCAATAAAAGCTGCAAATTAACAGCTTAAATACACTACTGTTTTTGTTTAAGTAAATGAGCAGGAGGACAAAAGTGGAAAGGGACAAGGAAAGTCAAATTAATGATGAAAGTGAAACATTTTATAAGTTTAGTTTTGTTGTTATTACATACATCCCGGAGAAATTAAGGTGTTCCAAGAACAAATGACTGGGTTTAGAGTCATTCATGAACATGTTCAAAAAAAGAATGTCAGTTTTGTAATATTTGTTCCATTTATGGAAACAAATTGAGAATGATGAATACTTATTTTTCATAAAGACCAGTGGTTGGTTGCAATTTTTTCAACAACTGGTTCTCTGGCTGGGTAGGCATGGCTGGTTGGTCATATGACTGGATGGGTGACATCACTCATCACACCCAGCCCCGCCTCCTGGCCAGTCACCTCAAAAGAAGAGATAAGATTCAGCCAGTTGGGGCTAATCCCACCATTGTCTGGCCCCACTCCTGCCTGTTTTTTAGCTTTTTTGGCCATTTTCAGACCATTTTGGGGGCATTTTCAGGCTGTTTTTCAGACTATTTAGCAAACGGCTAAAAAAAACAGCCTGAAAATGGCCCAGAAAATGGCTAGAAAATGGCCTGAAAAACAGACTGAATATAGACCAGAAAATGGGTGAGGCGGGGACCAGACAGTGGTAGGATTTGCCAGTTTGTCAAACTGCGCCTAATCTTAACTACCAGTTTGCCAGAACCGGCGTGAGCCAGCAGCAGCCCACTTCTGATAAAGACTAAGTGGCCACAACAATGATGCTCAATCCTTTTAAGCCAAAGGTGTTACTCAACATTCCAAATATCTCTGACAATAATCTTTTTTTTAAAAAATGGTGTTATTTACTCCCAACTTTATAGCTTCAAAAGAAAGTTCAAAACATTCTTAAAGATCCATCTTATTCTGGACACCCTTTTTTTTTTTTAACTATTATGGTCTGGCAGATGGTATAAGATAATAATAAAAACAAAGACAAATAGGCTGAAAAACAGCATCTATTCCAGGGCAGTAACTCTATTGAATTATAATGTATAGTGCAATATTAATGCAACATCAGGGGTTTTCAATTCAATGTATAGAATGCGAAGCATGTGTGTTTATGTTTTATTTTTTATAGTTATAATGTACACTGAAGATGACACTTAATTTCATTATATGAGGTGAATGACAATAAAGTAAACTAACTAACTAACTAACTTTGCTCTTTAGGAAAGTTATAATTTTAAAATCGTAAATTTTAAAATTAAATTTTATTTTTAAAATTTTTATATTTAATTTAATTATAATGCTAAAAATATAATTTAGCAGCAGCTTTGAGAACTGGGTCTTAGGGGAGAATGCCCATGTGACTTTGCAAGCCGCATCCTATGATTGCAGGATATTTTTCCTGAAATACAAACTTAGGTTATCTTGTCTTGACTCAGCTCTCTGGACAACAATCTGATGGCAGCAAAGATAGATACGGAAATTCTAACTTCTTGATTTTTGATTTCTAACCTTGTCATTATGCAACTTGGCTGATAGAATTATATTTAAGATCAGAGAGTATATTCCTGCCTAGCAGTGATCCCTGCATAACCTGAACATCATCATCTATGATTTGTGGCTCTCGATTCCAGGTGGCTCAGTAGGGGGCAGCATGGAATTAACTAACCTAGTCTGAGCTTGGAAGCTAAACAAGGTTGGACCTGATTGGTATCTGGAAGGGGGGCTGTCAAAAAATAATAAGGCTGAAACAATTGGAAGAACTTCAGCATAGGTGGCTTCATGAGTCCCCAGGAGTTTGAAAGACAATATACTTTTAGCTTTCATGTGTCCCAAAAGGGGACTTGCCCCATACCAATGCAGGCATTCCTTAATTATTTTTTGTCTAGATGGACTGGTGGTAATCCTAAAAGACCAAGGATTTAGGTGCAATGTGTTTATATTTGAAGGGATGGCTAACGGTAATAGTTTTCTTCTTCTTCAAACCATGCTGTTATTGTCTTGCTAACATTGGTCTTAATACCCAGTCCTGTTTTCTCTTGTTTTAATTAAAAAAGCAAAAAAAAAAAAAAAGAAACATTCTGTGCAAGAGCTCTCAAAATTTTCTTATCAATTCCAGGGAGATACAGTGGGTCAGTCATAAACATCACCACTGTAGAAGACTATCTTGTAACTTATTCCCTACTTGCTTTACTTACTTACTAACTAACTTGCTTGCTTGCTTACCTACTTACCTTACAGGAATTGGTTATTTCTAGTTTAATGAAAGGAAGGACTAGAGGTGACATGATAGCAGTGTTCCAATATCTCACAGGTTGACACAGAGAAGAGGGAGTGAAGCTCTTCTCCAAAGCACCTGAGGCAAGAAGCAATGGATGGAAACCAATCAAGGAAGAAGCAAGCTAGAACAATTAATCAGTGGAACAACTTGCCTCCAGAAGTTGTGAATGCTCCAACACTGGAAGTTTTTAAGAAGAGATTGGATAACCATTTGTCTGAAATAGTGTAGGGTTTCCTGCTTGATCAGGGGGGTCGGATTGGAAGACTTCCAAGGTCCTTTCAAACTGTTATTCTGTTAACTCGCAGTCTTCTATATTCTGCTATCCAGATCAGACTCAAGCCAGACTCACTTATAAACTGTTTTATTGGCAAAACATTCAGTGGCCCCCTGATTTGTGTGTTTGTGTTTCAGTCTTGGATTTCCAAGGTTTTTTTTTTTTTTCCACTTTGGAAATAAACCATTAAGAGTTATTTACCAGAACATGACAGTGGTCCATCTTAATCTACACGAGAAACAAACATAGTATACTTTGCATTAAGAACCCTGGGTTCAACAAGGAGAAATTAATTACAGCAGGCTATAATTCATAAGTAAATCCATAGTGCCCTACACTTAATGTACACACAGTATTGAAGGGTTACAAAGGGTACAGACCATGAAATTATACTCATATACTCAATTAACACTCATGTCACAGTTAATTATGGTAAAGACATTTCAACAATGCCCTTTTCTTCCACCTTGTGAAGATTCTTGATATGTATGAGAAATAAATGATGCTCCAAGGGTGATTAAGGAAGGTCTCTTTTAAGTTTGCAGATGCTGGCAACTTTTCTAACGCATGCTATCAAGCATGGGAAGGCAGCACACATCCATCTGAGAGGGGTGGGGAGATGGAGGGAAGATCATCTAGTCCTTCAGAATTGATTATCTGCTTACTAGCATCACCTACAAAAGAGAAACATTTTTTTCCACAATACATTCTACAGAGGCTTTTAATTACCTGGAACCTGGCCGGGGTAACATTGATTACAAACATAACCAAAAGGAAAATAGCGACAGTGGATTGAATGTCCCTTGATGAAATTGGGCTTATAATAAAGCACTGGTGGAAAGCCATTCCTGGCGTGACAATAATGCACAAGTCAGCATTCACAAATACACAGCCTCCTGTTGAGAGCAGGTTGAACAAGGATCATTATCTGGATTAAGTTGCGGCAAAGGGATCACAACACAATGAGACTCAGAAATGATCTCTTCAGCACTAATGTCTGTGAATCAATCCTTAGGATTCATTTATGCATTTCATTTTTTTCAGGAACCCGCTGGTATTAAAATGTTTACTGACTCTCAAATGCATGAGTGAGCCACATTTATCAACAAAATACATATTTTGAGTACACTAGTAGAACTGATTATCTATCTATCTATCTATCTATCTATCTATCTATCTATCTATCTATCTATCTATCATCTATCTATCTATCTATCTATCTATCTATCTATCTATCTATCTATCTATTCCCGCCCCCTCCCTATCTGTATATTTATTGTCTAAATCCATTAAATATCAACTGTATCTTTTATCTATTGATTGATCTATGGGATATTTGAGATCAGGAAAATCACATTTGAATTGTAGGAAAACCATGTTAATAGATAGCATCTTTCCACATTTTTTTAACATATTTTATCAAAAGGCAGAACATTGGCAAACTGTAACTCAGTTCACCATATTTACAAAGTGACTTTTTTTTCTTTCTGAATTTGATGAAGTGAACTTCAGTTTACAAAAGATTGTTTTTTTTTAAAATAACTTTTATCGAAAAAGTATAACTAGACTCCTGATTTTCACAGTTGAATTGGTAACAGATAAACTTACTTTTATTCTATCCTTTCTACATTCTTCTTCTTAGAGAATATAAAAAATAAAACACACAAAAGCTTAAAAATCTTTCCATGGCTCTGTCAATGGATATTATATTTGTTTTCCACTTGTTATTATCTTCTGCCTATTTTAAAATTAACGTGTCTTCTCCAACTGCAGAGGAAATTGTGACCCAGATATGAACTCCATACATCTAAGCTGGAGAAAAACACAAACATATGGTTTGTTGTACACTCTTAATTAATATGGTAAATTGTCTATGGAGGACCACAAAGAATATAGAAAAAGAATGGAGCTTTTTCTCATTCTACTTTAATAACAAATGGAATTAATGTTCAGGAAATGTTTGAAGCACCTATCATTACGTGAAGAATACTTATCCAAGGTACTATAGAAAGTTAGCACTTTATTATTTTGCTTTTGTACAAACGTATCATTTTTCTCTTTTCTGGAAACAAACAAAACATGAAGAAAAATTAGACAATATAGATGTTTTAATATTTAAAAAGAAGGCTGAACCCACAAAACTTATTAAATAATGAAGTCTCAAATTACATTTATTTCTTGTTTTCCATGGATAAATCAACCCTAGACACACATAGTCAAATGTATGTTGTGATCGAGGCATATACACCTAACAGAAAGTACATCATGTTGTAAGTGCTCATTAAACAGGTGTTTAATTTTACATGCCCAGTTGAATCAATCAAGTGAGAGAAGGTTATAATTATGAACTTGGCAATATCAATAAATTATGCTTGGGTTTCCAAGAATGATGCTTGTATAGGAGGGAATCTTCAGGGCGTTACCCACCAATGTCCAGCTGGTGTCAGTTTCCACTATATAAATTTTTGGAAGTGTTTAAATTATGAAGCATGCAAAAGGACAGACCTTGTTCCCATAAAATGTTGGACTCATTTGCTATCCCTGATAAATATGCAGGTGAGGGTGACCCAACTGACTTTCAGAAAGCTGTTGTCCAAATTCATCACACAAGTCAATTTAGTAAATGCTTTTTCTAGGATGAGTTAGTTTAATTTACTAAGCAACTGTCCTTGCCTTGATGTGATATGTTCTGAATATACTTGTCTCTGGAAAGCACACAGTTGAATCACTGCTACAGCCAGAGTAAAGGATCCAACTCCATTTGGAAATGGCTTAAAATTAGGGCATCCTTATTTGGTTGGCAGAATCTTAATTGACCAGTAGATGCCCCTTAGGTAAAGGTATAGGTTCCCCTAGCACATATGTGCTAGTCGTTCCCGACTCTAGTGGGTGGTGCTCGTCTCTGTTTCTAAGCCAAAGAGCCAGTGCTGTCTGAAGACGTCTCTGTGGTCACGTGGCCAGAATGACTAAACACCAAGGGCACATGGAATGCTGTTACCTTCCCACCAAAAGAGTCCCTATTTTTCTACTTGCATTTTTACATGCTTTTGAACTGCTAGGTTGGCAGAAGCTGGGACAAGTGATGGGATACTCACTCCATTACGCGGCGCTAGGGATTCAAACCGCCGAACTGCCAACCTTTCTGTGTACCCACCCCAATGCCCCTAGGAAGAAGTAAATATTTTGCAAACTTTTTTTTTTGCTGCTCTCCAGTGGCTCTCCACATTGTTGCAGCCCATATTGGTGTGGCTCTATACATATTCCTTTATTTTTATTTTATTTATCTATTTATTTAGAAATATATATATATATATTTCTGCCTACTCGCACAGGGCAACTCAAGGCAGCTTATAAAAGGACATTGCGGGAAGCCACCCCCACTCCCAGGAATAATGAAATATGTTGGGAAATATTTAAAAAAGGCAGAATGTTATATTTCCCTAAAGGAAAAATGGAGAAATTTTTTAGAGGCAGAAAGCAGCCCCCAAGGCTTTCTTCATAATCCACAGAAGATGCCAGCACTTAAGGAGGTAAAGAGCTTACTGAAAGGGGAAGCCAACCATCTAGATGGCTCTATTCATAAGCAAATCAAATACTGCAGGCAGAAATCCATTCAAGACAAGATATTTCTAAACTCCTTGCAGCAAGGTTTGACAGCTAACAAAAGCAGAGTGGTAGGATTAGAACAAGCAGCCCCTCACCCAGGATCTGACATAGGATGAAAGCCATTGGCCACAATAGGACTTGCTCAACACCCTTTTAGAAACACAAAGCCCATATTGCACAAATCCCAAACTTCAGAGTTACAGAAACTATAAAGATCCATCCGCCTATTCAGCCATTTGTTCAGCTGTCCCAGAACTGCATGCTGTCTTTATGTGTGGTTCTGTTCATCAATAAACTTTCTTTCCAGTCAGCCTCCATATTGTTTCCAGCATCTTTCTCTCAGCATGGAACTGAACCACATGAATTTTCCTTCCAACAACATAAAAAAAAAAACAATATAAAAGAAATCAAAAGAAAAAATAATAACCCCCCCCACCTTACCTGTGATCATGTACTGTATTTTGTTTAAAAAGCCAGTATTCCTTATTGTTTTACTTTGAAGGTTTGCCATGTCCTTCTCGTGTGATTTCTTTCAATACATTCATTATTGCTTTTTGTAGCTTATTAGCTTGCATTTTGCGACTTGCTGGTCACTTTCTTCTTGTACAAGATGTAACATTCCATGGAAGGGGGAAAAAACCAACATGGGCGAAGAACTTTTGGCAGAGTACACCGTATTTGACCAGTGGAATAATGGCTGGAGTTAGAAGATGGAGGCATTTTATGTTGGTTTATAGTTTTACTGATCTCCAAGGCTTTTGTTTTCTGACATAGACAAAGGTCCAAGGACCTACATTTGTTTGAGCCATGCTTCCTACGTGACAATTTTTATGATCTCCAAAGTGATTCCACTGAATTTTTCTGTGTTATGTGGATAAGCATTTGGAAGATATGACATTTGAAAAATAGTGAGCAATCTGTAGCTAATGTCTAATAATTTATAACAGTTAAAGTAAAGTTACTTCTAATTTTATTCCTCTGTTGAATTGATCAGAAAAACTACTTCTGTCTACTGCATGTCTACTTCTTATGTTGAAGGAATAACACAAACTGGGGTTGGTGGAAGGGGGACTCAACTTTAAAAAATTCAAATCCAAAATCTAAAAGAATTAATGTATAAAATGGGGCAGGGGAGCCCTTGCAAATGTTGAAGGATAAATGGCATCCTTTGATATTTGTTGTGTGCTACAAATTGAGACTGAGGAAAAATATGACTCTACATGGCATCTGCATGTGAACTTAGACCTGGGGTGAGAATATGGCCATTCTTAGTTAAAAAAAAGTCCTCTTGTTAAGATTCCTGATTTAAAATTCTCACTGCTAGACTAATGGACTGTGATGTTTAAAATTATACCTGTGCAAATATAAAGCAATGGTAACACCATTTTTAACCTCTGTGTTAACCCAAGATAATGTACTGGAATATTATGTAAGAATGCTCTACTATTTTGTGTGAAGGTCACATATTTTGAGGGTCACATTGTCCAGTGTTATGTTCATGATAGAGATTACTGGAAATGGAAACAGGTAAACAGGATGAGGAAACAGATGTTACGCTACGATAATAATAGGGTGTTGCATAGGGAGATACGCAGCTGGATAGATTGTGAACCCGGAAAGGTGCAGAAACAGTATATTTGAACCTGTATATAAACCCCAGCCTTCCTGGGAACCATGTCTTCTGCCCAAGGGCAGAATTCCCTTTTGCAAAAGCTTCATAATGAAGCTCTTATATATATTGTTCACGTGTCTCCAATTGTCCTGAATAGGTGATTTTTATCACATGGACTAATTCAGGCTTCCTTTTCTGAAGGTTTCCACTGAACCATACATGCTACAGATGGCTGTAGGAAGCAAAGTCACCTGCCAAAAGAGAAGGAGGGAGGGAGGGAGGGAGGGAGGGGAGAGAGAGAGAGAGAGAGAGAGAGAGAGAGAGAGAGAGAGAAAGAGAGAGAGAGAGAATTTTGTCTTAATAGAAGCTACATGTGATTAATTAGCTCCTTTCCATGGCTATCAAGTTCTATGCTTGACTCTATGGTACATGACTTTGAACCTATTCACCTGAGTATATCTGCACAGTTTTGCTGTTCACTTGATATATTCTTCTCCATTTCATTCTTGAGAGAGAGGGGAAAAAATAACATTAATATTTTCATCAAGATAATGGCTTACAGTTCATGGCTGGCTTGCTAAGGTAGTGTACCTGACCTATTTTCCAATAAGACTAAAAGCCGATAAGGGACTGCAGTGCATGGCAATTTTGTAAGAGAGGATTAAATCAATAATAGGTATCTAATAATTTAATGGGCTAGGGTTGCTGCATAATCAACATTGTACTTCTTTGGGTTTTTAATTTAAAAAAAAGTCAGTAATTTTTCAGGAACAATTACCATTATTTTCTGATAGATGATGATAGAGATGAGAGATGGATGGATGGAGAGTGAGAGATAATAGAAGATAGATAGATAGATAGATAGATAGATAGATAGATAGATAGATAGATAGATAGCAATAGCACTTAGACTTATATACCTCTTTACAATACTTTCTAAGTGAGCTGGCAGTCAGCAGAACTTCAGCCACCATGGCTCTAGATAGATAGATAGATAGATAGATAGATAGATAGATAGATAGATAGATAGATAGATAGATAGATAAATGTAGTTAGGTAGGTAGTTAGGTAGGTAGAGATAGACAGACAGACAGACAGGCAGACAGACAAAATGGATGGAGATGTTGTTGTCATAGGAGACAACAGAATCCAACAATTTTGTCAAATGATGAAAAAATAGGAAGGTGAGGCATTATTTATGCTATCTAGAGATGTACAGAACAGAGGGAGGGTATAAATCCATAAATAAATAAATAAATAAATAAATAAATAAATAAATAAACAAATAAACAAATAAATAGATAAATAGATAAATAGATAGATAAATACTAAATGAGCACTGTGCTGTTTCAACACAAACACCATCTTGTTTTGATGCTTGTGCAACATCACAATATATCACTAGTCTATCCACCTCTCTCTTTCTCTCTCTCCCCCTCTCTCTGTCTCTTTCTCTCTGTGTCTCTCTGTTTGTCTGTCTGTCTGCCTCTGTGTGTTGTCTCTTTCTCTCTCTGCATCTCCTCCCCCTCTCTCCCCCCCACTCTGTGTGTGTTAGAGAAGAGAGTGTGATATGGACTGTAAGAAAGAATCCCTCCCCAGAGGGATTTTCTCTGGAATATGGTGGTGACTTTTCTTTTGTTTACCATACCAAGTTTTTCCTTTTTCTTTTCTGCTTTCACAGAATCATCCTGGAGGCAGACAATTCTCAATCCATTTTGCATCATTTCTTTGAGCTGAAAAAAAAACCCAGAGATTCCTTCTAGTCATGTTCAGTTCCTGATGACTACATAAATACAATTATGTCACTTTGCTTTCTTGTGCTAATGGGGTTTTTGGAATCAATGGACTAAACTGCAGCCTGGCATTTATTGGAATTCACCTCTTGAAGCACTAACAAGGTTCAACATGGCTTAACATTCTGAGCATCAACAAAGTTGGTCAGGGGCTACTACCTATGAAAACCAGTGTTTTCAAAACATAATTAAAACAATTTCATTTACTTTAGCTACACAAATTTTCATATTTGCAATTATTGTTGTCACTGTCATCTTTGAAAAAAAAATAATCTCAATTGACTGAGTCAGACCTTTTGCTTTCTTTTCAAGACTTATGGTATCTAAATATTTTTTCCATCTTCATGAGTATTATAGAAGTTATTTTACTGATGCTCTGTGCATCTGATTTAACTAGAAACTTCCAGATTGCAGTTTCAGAGCTGCAAGAAACAATAAATAGTTTATCCCCCTTTAATTATATTTAATGCATATGTCAGCATGAAGGTGCTGGATGAATGAGAGTCATTAGAATCAGAAGATAAGCTGGGGAAAAATACTGTTTTCATTGTTGATCATAGTTCATGAACAATTGTTGTTGCATTCATAGAGTGTAAACTCAAAAATAAGTCCCGGAAAGGAGAAAACGTGCATTTCGGTTAAGTCTCTATCCTAACACTGGAAAAACATTACCAAAATTAGCCAAGAATCAAAGTTAAAGTTCCTCTTGTCTTTTCAGTTTGTTAGCTATTTTATTACACTGTCTAAAACATGTCAGTTGTTTCTTAATTTTATATTTTTTTTAATTCTGACAGTAGCATTTGGTCATTAAATCAATTGATCATGTAAATATTTTTTTTCCTTATCTTTTAAAACAGAAAATAAGATAGTAAGGGAAAAAAGGGAACACATTATTAGACATGAGGAAATTTTAAATGAAAAGGGTGAACTCAAAACAAAGCAAGAACTAGAAGTACAAAGGATAGACAGGTTGGCATTCATATTTGCAAATACATACAAGGTATGAAAAAGAGACTAAGATGGCTGGGTTTTACAAGGAATTGACTGAATTAGATAAATCTTAAGAGGTACTGAAGAGAAGATGATTAAAAAACTATATGGTTTTCTATTAGGAGTGAACCTCGAAAGGAACAATGATTGCATGGGGAAAAAAAATTGGATATGGGATAGATCTGGATAAATGGCAGACACTATAGACTAGAAACTATAAGTTAACAATGTCAACAGCCTACAAAGAGAATTTGTATAAGATATTTTACATGTGGCACTTACCCCCAGCAAGAAGAGCTAAGATGTTCAAAGACAAATCATCAAAGTGTTAGAAGCGTCATCAGACACCTGGATCATATTACCATATGTGGTGGACATGCATTGATGCTAAAAAATATTGGACTAGAATACACGTGTGGTTGGAAAAAATGATAAAACAACATATAGATTTAAAACCAGAGACATTTTTATTGGGAATTTTGCCTGAAAGTTATAACAAAGAGATAACATATTTGATTATAAATGTATTAACAGCAGCGAAAATTGTATTTGCACAAAATTGGAAAAATGAGAAAATTCCGACAGAGGAGGAAACAATTAAGAAATAATGGAGTGTGAGGAAATGAGTAGATTGACAATGGCAATCAGAGAGCAGGAAGAAAAAGATTATTATAAGATTTGGAATTTATTCTATGAATGGATAGATAGAAGAGTAAGAAATTAAATATGTGATAATAGGAATAATATATTATAACTGATTAGAATTGAATAAGAATGAATATGACTTAGATAAGGATGGAATATACTTTTAAAAGATAATAATTATATGTTAATGATAATACGATTGACCAATGTGATATAAAATAGTGATCAGAATGCTTATAAATATAAATAAGTAAGAAATGTATGATATTATTATGTATGTGCCCAACTGACACACTGGAAAACTGAAAGATGGTTTTATTTGTTTGTTTTTGTAACAAAAAAAACCCTTTTTCTAAAAAAATAAAATAAAATAAGATAGTAAGATGTGAAAATAAGAATAGGATAATAAAATAAGAACAATAAGATACAGTAAATAAGGTATTAAAAATAGGAATATATCCTGGTCTTTTGTGTTGATGTAAGAGAAGTCCCAATATAACTTGCAATCAGGTAAATTGACTAGACTTTGTCAAGGTATTTCTAATTTTGAATGTTGATGGCCGAAAATTGTATGAAACTAAAAAGATGCTAAATGCCAATGGAGCTTTTCAGTCATCCAGGTCATGGTCCTCCCAAAGGTGCTTTTTAAAGAGGCAACTGGACTTCCTGGTTTTTCTTTGAAGACATTTTGCTTCTCGTTAAAGAAGCTTCTTGGATAAAAAGTAAAACATCTTCAAAAAAAAAAACAGAATAAAACAAAATATGGAGTTAGTGGCATGATTCGTGATTAATATAAAATGCAGCATGGCTGATAATTTGTCTTATTCAAACAGGTCCTAGGAGATATCCCAACTTTTACTATGCTCCAGTTGGCACCTGCTGATAGAATAGGAGCTATATGTCTGCTCTCTGTCACTGTCTTAAGAGAGGAAAAATGTAACAGGAATTGATGATATATGAGTTAGGAATATTTTCCATATTTTAGAGTTTTTTTTTAAAAAAAAAAGCTTTAATTTTCATCCTGTGAAACAATCAATTGTTAGAAAATGTCAGCAGCAATGATAAAAACAAATGTGCTGGTGCTGTAGAACTCCAGAAACACAAATGATGGATACATATTTCAAGACGGACTACTAATAAAGTTTTGAAGTGCAACAAATGTCCATGTCCTTCCACTCGAAATGCAAACATGCATTTGTGCCTTGCATAAAACAACTCATGCTATTTCTTTTATATATTTTTTTTCTTATATGTATCCATGTATTCATAACTATGTTTTAACTTATACCTATTAGCTTGTAAGCAATTGACAAATAAAAATAAATAAATAAATAAGTGGCTGATCACAAACAAATAAATGCTCCTCAAAAGCTTATAAGTTTAGAAAGAAAAGAGAGAAAGGAAAGGAAAGAAGAAAGGAAAAAGAAAGAAAGAAAGAGAGAGAGAGAGAGAGAGAGAGAGAGGGAAAGAAAGAAAGAAAGAAAAGAAAAGAAAAGAAAAGAAAAGGCTGTGCTGACAATATTTGACAAACCAGGAAATGTCACAAAAATGGAGCAATGAAACTGAAGTGTGTGACTTCCAGATTCATTCATCTCCATGATTATGGAAACAAGAGGACTTGTAAATTATTTAGTGAGAATCCACAGAAGAATGAGTGTCTTTGATCCCAACTTCTTAAATTTTCTTATAGAGATGCTCCATGATGTCTGAATTGCACACATTGTCTCAAGAATATTGTTGCCAGCATTTAGCTGACTATTTTCAGAAAACACATGAGACATTTTACATCAACAGAAACATCAGTAAAAAGGCATTACTCTATCTTCCAATTCAATTTTTTCTACATGGCTCAAAGGCAAAAAAAGATGAATAAATAACAACTTCAGAATTTGATATGAGGTATATTAATGTCCTACTTGTTACAGCTTTCCCCTCAAACACTTCTTTAAACCCTTCCTTTATATATCAAAAATGATTACGTTGCAAGCGTATTTTATCTATTCTTCTCAACTCGAATACCGGTTATTTGAAAGGAGGGAGGGAAAAATACTGCATAATAATTGTATGCAAATTGAAATCTCCTTCTCATAAAATTGTTAATGCTTGAAGAGAGACAGACATTATTCTTTGGGAGGAAAAAGTACTGATTCAATCAGTGTAGTTTGGTAACAAAAGTTTCTTCTCAATACCTTCTTTTAGAATGAAAACACTCATTATACTACTAGCCAAGCAGATCCAATAAATAGAGATATCTAGATAACTTTTCTAACTGCATCAAGGCCACACAGACCTTTTAACCATGATATCAAGCATTAATTTTAATTTCTTTGTCCTCCCTTTATCCAAACCAAACCAATTCTTGTCTTAATTGCTATTTGCCATTAAGGGAGATGATAATATGCCATTTTTAATGGCAAGTAGAGCTGAATGGTCTGATGGATAGGGGACTGAATTTAAAAACTGAAAGAAATCAGGAAATAAATGATTAAGATGGCATATTTAGCTTTAATCAGGAGTGCATGTAGTGCCAGCCTTAACCGTGGGTAAAGTGATGATGCAATTCCATCTGTAGAGTAAGGGGAAAAATACATGGCCAAATAGTTTGGTAAATACATAAAGCTAAGTAGGAACAGACACAATGGCTCAGAGGTTAAAGACACTGAGCTTGTCAACTGGAAAGCTGATCGCCTGGGTTCAAGACCCAAGAGTTGTGCAACGGAGTGAGTTCCCATTACCTGTTCCAGTTCCAGCTGTCTAGCAATTCAAAATCATACAAATGCAATAGATAAATAGGTAACACTTCAGTGGGAAGATAACAGCACCATGTGCACCTTTGAAATAAAGTCATGCTGGCCACATAACCATAGAAATGTCTTCAGACAATGCTGGCTCACTCAGCTAAGAAATGGAGATAAGCACCACTCCCAGAGTTGGACATAACTGGATGAGGGAAGTAGTTATAAACGGACAATCAGGAAAGAGATAGGTGCCATTTCCCCCTTTTTAAGTAAATAGAGAGCCAGATATGGAGCAGTGTGAAGAGTCTGGACTTGGAGCTTGGAGACTTTTCTGAACTCTAGGATGTATCTTTCTCCTAATAACCTCCACAGTTATAAAGGAGTAGGGTTCAGAAAGTGGGGTTCCTGAATTAAGTAGTCCTAGAAACTTTCATTGTAAGTAAGCCCCAAGTTGTATTCATTCATTTTATTTTCTTTATTTGGAGGCAATCAAGGCCTGAATCAAATTCCTTAAAATTCCAGAAACAATACTTCTATTCATAATCCCTCTGGAAGGTGTGAAAGACCAGATCCACACATGAAAATCCAAATACACCGATGTATTGTTAAACAACCTATGCACAGGCATCTTCTCAAGTAATGAATAGGACTTGCTTAGAGTTAGATAAGGTTCAATGGCGCTCATGGTGTGTTAGACTTAGTTTGCTTGTGCCTACATACCTTGCTTCCCCACAAAATAAGACCTACCCCAAAAAATAAGTCCTAGCTTGATTTTTACATGTGTGCCCAATATAAGGCCTATTCCAAAATAAGCCCTAATTAAGACCTTGCCGGCTCCAGGGTGCATGGGTAAAAATTGGGGGATGGAGGGATGAACCTACCTTGCTACTTACCTTCAGACAGTTGCAGCCAGGCATTGCACACCCTGACACTTGCCTTGCCAGACTGTTTCTTCAATCCAGAACTCTGTTATTGGCTGTAGAGGCCTTCAGGAAAACCTTGCTGGTCTTGCCAGCCACAGAAGAAAAAGTTCCTGAAGGCTGATAGCAAAAAAGGAGGCCGGGGGTGGGGATGCACGCAAATGAGGTGAATTTTTGTATGACTTCCCCCTAAAATAAGATCTAGTGCTTTTTTTTGGTGGCAACAAAAATATAAGGTGCTTTTTCAGGGAAACCCAGCCGTGTCCCCCAGTTCCTGAGGACTATAGGAATTAGCCCTAGTTGTCCCTCAGACCAATGATCATGATAGCCTGCTGTAGATAAGTGCTTAGCATTCTCCTATTGGAAAACATATCCAGGTTCTGAGTACATTTCTCTCAATGGATTCAAAACAGGGCAATCCATGAAATGAGAGCAAATCAGCCACAAGTGAAAGGTTTCAGAAAAACATTGAAAAGGAAAAGAATCAAGTTCCTCTCTCTAAGCATTGTCCTCCAGAAAATGCTTCACCTTTTGTTATCCATCCAAAGAGCTCAGACAGGTTTGCTGAGACAGCATATTGCTCTACTCAAGAGGAATAGAACAGATTGCTGGAGACTTAACAAATAGCTTATTAGATTCTCCAGGCGGATACCTGAAGAGTGCAGATTGCACCAGAAACTGGATGGAAAAGCTTGTGGGTTGGTTGTTGTTGTTTTTTTCAAGCAGAAATAAATAAATATTAAAGATGGAAGTGTTATTATCAACAACAACAACAACAACAACAACAGCATGGATAATTCTCTGAGGAAGATGAAGAAGTGGGCAGCAAACAGAGAGTGTTCTGCCTAGTTCACAGTTGAAAAAGAAAAAGATGTGTGGCTTTTATCTTAGCCTTGTGAAAATGACCATTGGAAAGCAGCAACCGTAGATTTGAGTACAGAACATTGATTTGCGGTAGCGTTTCTGCATTTGGAGATTCCAAGAGAGGCAGATATCGAGATACAGAAGAAAGCTCATCTCTTGGCTCATTTCAGAGCTGAAGGAAAGCTGCACCAAAACATAGTTCATGGCCTTCTGATCAAGAAAAGGCCAAAGTGCTGATTTGACTTCAGTCTTTGTCTCGTGTATATGTGTCTCTGTCAGTGTGTATAGAATTAGAGCCCACATACTGTACTTATATTTGCTATGTTTTAGGGTACTGTTTACTCTACCTTCTCTGGTATCCAGCAATCTTTTTGTTCTTTAATCCAAATTTCAGAATTAAGAAATTCTCAATAAAACTGACATCATCAGTAACTTGCAACATATAAAGAAAGTTAATAAATATATAAAATAAGAAATGTCCTCTGCTTTTATTTAAATAATATGAAATATTCTTATTTTTCAACTAATTTAATAGCAAGACTGTCAATATGTCTGTCTGTTTATCTATCTATCTATCTATCTATCTATCTATCTATCTATCTATCTATCTATCTATCTATCTATCTATCTATCTATGCAGGTCTTGGTATGTTTGGGTCTTTTCCCGTGTAAGATTGAGAGTATCTTGGTGACGTTTTGATGAGGTCCCACTCGCCATCTTCAGTCTGGTGCTTGGAACTGCTTAGGTATTTCCTGATTAAGTTCAGTATTACTTAAAAAAAACACCTTGGTACTCAAGTCAAGTTGCCATTAGAATAGCCTTTTGAACATTTGAGCATTTATGTCAGTTGGCAACACAATTTGGTTTGACCTAGCTGGTCTTAAATATGAGTAATATCTCATATGTGCATATATTTGGCCAACGTGATCCCAGGCTGCATTAATAGAGGAAGTATTATTAGAGTGAAGTATTGGTACCACTTAACAAAACCTTAGTAAGACCACATTTGGAATAATGCATTCAGTTTTGGTCACCACAGTATAATATAGATGTTGAGACTCTGGAAAGAGTGCAGAGAAGAACAACAAAGATGGTTAGTGTGCAAAGACTAAACCATATAAAAAATGGTTGCAGGAATTGGGTTTATCTAGTCTAATGAAAAGGACTAGGGGTGACATGATAGCAGTGTTCCAATACCTAAGGGGCTGTCTCAAAGATGAAGGGGGCAAACTATTTACCAAAGCACCTGAAGGTAAGACAAGAACCAATGGATGGGAACTAATCAAAGGAAGAAGGAACCTAGAACTAAGAGAAATTTCCTAAATGTGAGAACAATAAACCAGTGGAATGGGTTGCCTTCAGAAGTTGTGAGTGCCCGATCACTGGAGGTTTTCAAGAAGAGACTGGCCTGCAAGGCTGCCCTGTAAACATCAAAGGAATAGCCTGCGGTGCCTCTGCCAGAGAAAATGGAGCTCCATTTTCACTGGCAGAGGGTTGCAGGAGGCTGTTGCATCTGAAAACGGAGCTCATGAGCCCGTTTTTGATGCCAGAGTGCTCGGGTCACCACAGATGCCCCTGACATGAGTGACATCAAGCTGGCCATGCCCACCCTGGCCACGCCCACCCTTGTCCCCTGAGGTCAAACGCAATCCTGATGTGGCCCTCAATGAAATTGAGTTTGACACCCGTTGGGTTAAATGATGGGAAATGACAGTTACTAAACCTCTCAATGATATTGTGTGTGAATTTTTATTATTGTATTGGAAGTTTTCATTGATCCCTGTAGCACAAATAAGTGCCACTTTTCTGCATTCCCTCTAAGGATTAATGTTCAAACAGTGAGAATATTCTCAAATCCCAATAGCCATAGCTGTTACAGTAAGAACTCGTCAAGGACTTTTCCAATTTCTTTTAATGGGCTATGGAGTTTTCAGTCAAGAAGCTATTAATTCAATATTGGAAAGTAGAATGCACTACAGATATCAAAAGAATCATAATAATTATACCCCCTATATTGTTCATTCCCTCTCTTAATCTAAATCATCATTATATGAATGAAGGCATTTTGGAGGGTTGGTTAATTTGTTTATTGTACAGATAATCTCACACTAAGAAACTTTATCAATATTTATACAACTTGTAAACTCTCTTAATGTGTATCCATTTTTGCAATGCTCTGCTATCCAAGTAAAAAGAGTATTTCAGGTATACAGGTAGCACTGAAAGCCTAAAAATCAAAGAGTATGCCACTCTTTGAAATCCTGGAGATCCTGCAGTTTTCAGATATAAATTGTTTATTCTTATGCTATCCATTTACTACCAACATATGCAGTTTTTTTTAATAATAGGAAATTATAAATTTAAGTGTGCAATTTGTAGAATCTTGCTTTGTCCAGAGAAGTACAATTCTGTTGAATTTGGACTATTAAGATAATTTGAAAAAAAGCCATTATACAGGGTTTTGTTTTGTTTTTCGTGGCAGTACTTGAAATGTCTTGACTTTTCAATTTTTTGTAAGTCTTTGGAAGTACATTGTAAAAAACACCTCAAGATTATGTTACCACATTTTTTCCCCATTTTTTCCCCAAAAAACAAAGCAGTAAGCCAAACAATAAACCAAAACTACAGTAAATATTTCTGGTTCTTCTAAGCAACAGCTAAAATAACATTTATGACAAAACTTCAACATTTGCCAAAGATGAATGTTTTCCTGGATATATTTTACACACACACATACAGAGACACACACAGAGGCAAACAATTGATACAAGGTAAACATAAATGGCTCCAAACTTGATTGCAGAAAATATGATTTCAGCAACAGAGTGGTCTCTGTTGCTGAAATATCTGGAATATTCTCCCCAATTCCATTGTTACAGCCTCAAATCCTCACAGCTTCAACCTCAAACTGTATACTGTGGACTTCACTCCATTCCTAAGATGTCTGTAAAGGGGGTGTGCATAAGCACACCAGGGTGCCTACCATCCTTGTCTTACTGTCCCCATTTACCTGTCTTTACTTCCTTTGTTCATGTTTATGTTCATACTTATTTATTTATTTATTTTTATTTATTTATTTGATTTGTCAATTGCTTACAAGATAATAGGTATAAGTTATGTGGTTTCTTCCCCAAACCCTAAAAACTTTAACCTTAGACTGTCTACTATTGACCTCACCCCTTTCCTAAGAGGTCTGTAGCGGGCATGTATAAGCGCACCAATGTGCCTACCATCCCTGTCCTATTGTTTCTTTTTTTGTTTTTCTTATATGTATCCATTTCATGTATTCATAACTATGCTTCTACTTATACCTGTTATCCTATAATCACTTGACAAAATAAAATAAAATAAAAAAGCATAACAGCCCTCAAAATTGGGGATTGAAAACAAAAACAAAAACCTGGAACTCTGCTAATGGATTTGGAGGAAGAAGATTAAAAAATACATATCTGCAACAAAAAATATGAATTATTCTCTGTTTAACTTTCAGCCAACAAACCTCAAATTACTTACGCTGATGAGAGTTTACCTTGAAATGAACTCCTGGAAACAGCATGGAAAGTCTACCAGAAAGCTAAGCTATCAATTATCAAGAAGTACAAAGAACCCTGATGCAGTCTTAAAACTTCAATGGGCCATTTAGAGGTGAACCTTAAGGCACACTTTGTTCAAATTATACAAAAATGGACTCATAGATTTGAAAGGAAAGGCAGTGTGGACGATGCTTCAATGATTACAAATTTAGAAGGGAAATAAAAGATTCATTTGACAATTGGACGGGAAGTCAGAGAAGGAAAAAATAAAACATGTGTAAAAGAACAGATGACAAATAACACAGTAGCCTGGAGAAGGTTAATTTTATTGAACTCTGGGCAAGTAGCCATGTGTTTGGACTTGGTCCATTAAAAAAAAGTTGGGAAGGTTGTTCAGAGTATTGCAGCATAAATTCAGTGCCAGAAAAGTAAACACAGATGCTGCGGCTTCATTTAACTTCTTTATAAACACAAAGTAAATTTTACAATACCAGTTGTAGATTTCTCCAACATGGAGCAAACTCAAACACAAGCAGACATGTTTCAGGTTCAGAGCAAAGCAGCAACTCAGAGCTCAGAAACAGCCTTCAGTTTCACTTTAGTTCAGTAGGCAAGCAAATTACTTTCTCTTTCACTTTAGAGCTGAGCACAGAACAGAGATAAACTACACTCAGATTCTCTCTTTAAGTTTCAGTCCTCAATTCAGCTCTCATTAGCTGACCTTGTTACTAAACCCCATTCCAGTTCATGAATATACTCTGACAAAGGTTTCTAACAACCCAGTCTTTTTCTGAATTGAAACACCTGAACTGACATTTTTGAAGATGCTTTTGAAAAGCCATTGAAGATGGTGTGGAAAAATAAGATCTGTAGAGCATACTATACACAGAAGAAGCTACACAAAGCTTCAGGTTGAAGATCCAGTTCAAAGACAATTCAGTCAAATCTTACCCTTTGGATTGTTTTGATTGACTGAATTAAATCAAGTATTCTTGAATCACAGATTTCTTTTTTCAAATACACAAACACTTCTCTTGATTCATCAGTAAAATCAATTGGACATAGACATTCAGTTTGGATGACTGGAAATACACATTTGAATCAAATTAGATTGACTCTTGAAATTGAATTGCAAATTTATATCTCGTATCCCTAATTCAAAATTTATCAGAACTTTCAAATATATTCTGTTGCATCTGATACAAAAGATTTTTTTTTTAAAGAAAAATGGAGTTCATTGCTTGTGCTTCAGGGTATAAAGGCAGCTGGATTACAACAGTATCCAGGTAATGTGTGATTTTTTTAAAAAAAAATATTTTTGTAACACTCCCCAATATACAGACTCTAGATCAGGGGTGTCAAACTCTCAGTCCATGGGCCAGATATGCCATGTGCTTTCCCCACCCCCGCCCAGTTTAGTGAAGGAGGAAAAAAAGTCCTGATACATCACGTGATGACACAAGTTTGACACCCCTACCCTAGATGCTAAACATCAGAATTAAAATTGCAATCACCAACAAGTAGTGGCAAAAATTAGTTGGTTTTATTGGCCTAAATTCAGAATCATGTTTCATTATAATCACAAAGAAGAAGGCTCATAACAGTTCTGAGTATAATTTACTTATCATTAAGGAAACCTAAGTTACAGGAGGAGGAGATATTTTCTGGAGGCTGTATAACTCCAAGTTAGCCTGTCATTTATAGAATTGAAATCAACTTCAATTGTTAGTGAACCTATCTGTGAGAGAACCTATCTTAATCATAAACAACAAAATGTTGTGAGCCTCTTTGATACTTCAATCTGCTCTTGGATTTAGTGGGCAGAGCTCATTTGCTCCAAAGAATCTTTGCATGATATTCAAAGTCAAGCAATTTATATAACAAGGAGCTTAAGAGTAGTAATAATAATATTTTTAGGAGGCAGATATTAATCAAATTTCTTGCAACAAGCTTATGTTTTGTGTTGAATTTATATTTTACCAACAAAGAAATAAAGGGAGATTAGTACAGATCTATATATAATTATTCTAAATATAAATTCATCTATATATAATTTATATTAAATATAAATTCAACACAAAAATAGTTTGTTGCAAAAGTGACCTCCTGCAAAGGCTCCTAGATTGCGGCTGAACGGCGAAAGTGGAAGCAGTATGCTTCCATCCCATAATTGGGTAGACCAGGTTGCCCTGATAGACCAGTTTCATTGGGTGCGGGGGAAAGCTAATGCCAAAAATGACGGCCATCTTTTCTTACATGGTAGCTGCATCTTAAGGATTGTGGTAAATTCTTTAACACCAGTGAATATCAGCTAAGCTTCATTAATGCACTGATCCAATCACCGATTCAACTCAAAACCAATAAAGTAATCTATGCTGATCTCTTGGAGCTGAATGAGAAGAAAATTAAATAAATAGCATTAAGTTGTAGCTTCCTGAAAAAAGAAGGATATTTAATTAACGTTATTAAAATGGATACTTTCCTTTTCTGATTTTTTTAATGATTGCCTAGAAAGTAAGAAAGTAGAAAGTAAGAAAATAGAAAGAGGCACATGGTGGCTCAGTGGCTAAGATGCTGAGCTTGTCAATCACAAAGGTAGGCAGGTCAGCGGTTCCAATCCCTAGTGCTGCATAACAGAATGAGCAGCTTCTGCCAACCTAGAAGTTCAAAAACATGTAAAAATGCAGGTAGAAAAATAGGGAGCACTTTGGTGGGAAGGTAACAGCGTCTTCGGCATTTAGTCCTGCCGGCCACAAGACCATGGAGACATCTTCAAAAAGCGCTGGCTCTTTGGCTTTGTAATAGAGATGAGCGCCACTCCTAGAGCCAGAAACAACTAGCACATGCGTGTGAATCTTTACCTTTTAGAAAGTAAGTGAGACCATCCTATAAAGATGAAGTCTTTCCCAGTGTCCCATACCCCCCAAAAAAGGCTGGCCTGTCCCCTCTCCCCAAATGGGTTTGATTCTATAAGATAAGCATGCACCTCCTTCATCTCAATGTTACTGTAATTTTACCTAAGACATTGAGTCATGATTGAGTAAAATTCACAATTGCCACTTATTCAGTCAAACCTTAGTTACACCGATGCTTAGATCTTGGTATGAAGGAACCTGAGTCCATGAAGATGGATTCCTTATTGCCATTTCCATTGCAAACCAGTGAAAGGACTTTTTGTAGATAAACGCTTAGTCCTAAATTTAGACTAAAAATCTACTTTGCACTCTTTAAATTCTAAAATCATAACAAAGATGAATTAACATCTTGGTCACCTTCATTTAACACTGCTTATTATCTGCTACTTGTGTTCTCATTAAAAAGAAAAATAATCATACAAGTAGATTAAAAACTAAATAATAAGCTGGCATTATTGAGCTTGGTATGCTTTCTTTTCTCACAAAGAACAGGATGGTTGGCCTTCTAATCCAATGCTGACCACTTGACATTAAATTCAACTAAATTTAATGGGCTTAGTTTAAGACCAGCAATTCAGAGGCTGATTTAGTCCAACTGAAACCATCAATCCTAATTTTGTAATGACTTTAGGGATGTACTCTAAATCTGAAACTTGGATCTAACCAAGCATAGCTGGCACTATAGGATAAAACATGTTGCAGAATTTACTGACGTGTTTTTGTGTGCATGCACATAGTTACACACACTCAATATAATTTCAAGTATAATGATATGTTGCTATTTTTTCCTATTGCATATATAACTAGGCAATTGCCTACTGCTTAACAGAATAACAGAGTTGGTAGGGACCTTGGAGATCTTCTAGTCTAACCTTCTGCACCAGCAAGAAACCCTATAACATTTGAGACAAATGACTGTAGAAACTATTCTTCAAAACCTCCAGTGATGGAACATCCACAACTTCTGGAGGCATGTTCTAGCTGTCAGGAAATTTCTGCTTAATTTTAGGTTGGTTCTCTCCTTGATTAGTTTCCATCCATTGCTTCTTGTCCTGCCCTCGGGCACTTTGGAGAACAGATGGCAACCAAAACTGAATGTAGTATTCCAAGTGTAGACTTACCAAGGCCATATAAACTAATATTAAAACTTTAAATGATCTTGATTCTATCCCTCTGTTAATGCAGCTTCTTTCTTTTGGACATGTCATGCCATCAGCTACTTAGATGTATGAGGAACGTGTAAAAGAAATTTGTCTTAAATGGGACAGTGAAGCAAACTATTGCTCTAATTCTTAACCTGTGTTTCTCAAAACATATAGGGAAAATGAAATGGCACAACTAAAGGTAATATCATTCTTCAGAGCCTTGAAAAAAAGTCACATGAAAAAAAAAAAAACAGAGCCTCTTCTCCCTTGCATAGAATAGAATAGAATAGAATAGAATAGAATAGAGTAGAGTAGAGCAGAGCAGAGCAGAGCAGAGCAGAGCAGAGCAGAACAGAACAGAACAGAACAGAACAGAATAGAATAGAATAGAATAGAATAAGGAATAGGAATAGGAACAGAATAGAGAATAGAATAGAATGGAGAATAGAATAGAACAGAACATAATTTAATAGAACAGAACAGAATAGAATAGAATTCTTTATTGATCAAGTGTGATTGGACACACAAGGAATTTGTCTTCAGTGCATAAGCTCTCAGTGTACATAAAAGATATAAGTGATAAATCATGATCATAGTCATCATAAATGCATTCATCCTGAATCATGAGATACAACACCTAGTGATAGTCATAGGGCTATTAAATGGATCGAACTTGAAATCATGACAGTACATACGTTCCATCAATCAATCAGAATAGAGCTGGAAGGGACCTTGGAGGTCTTCTAGTCCCAACCCTCCTGCTCAAGCAGGAGACCCTATACCCTTTCAGATAGATAGCTGTCCAGTCTTTTCTTAAAAAACCTCCAGTGGTGAAGCACCTACCACTTCTGAGGATAAACTGTTCCAGTGGTTAATTGTCCTCCATTGTTAGGAAGTTACACCAGGTAGATTCTGATTGAATGCTAGGAAAATGTTTAACAGGAAAAGGCAGTTTGACAAGTGGAAGAGGTGATCCACAGAATCTCCCTTTGGTGGCATTGGTTCATTTGGAGGGCTGTTTGTAACTCATTGAGCAGGAAGTGGGCTTGCTGATCTCAGAAGCCCTTCCAACTTCCCATGAACCCCTTTTACCCCCTTTACCCGTGAAGTAGAGAAGTATTTGGATTTACCTATTTTAAAAATCTTCCCCTTAATATTGGATTTAACAAATTAACACTGGGATAGAAATTCATCTCCCTTCCAGCATGAAAATGAGGAAAGGTCACTGATCTGCTCTCCATTCCCTTTCAAATAATGTAAGAAGTATTAATGGTTATATAAGCTGGAAAGCACTACATAAGCTGATGGACTTCAAGTGTGTCTATTAACCTTTTGCCTCTGCTAAAAGCCTTCTAAGAGGGGGGAAATAAGTTAAAGTAGGACAGGAAGAGAACTATTAGAAACTACCTAAGGAAACAATGACTAATAAATAGTCTTTCTTTCATCATCATCTTCTTCTCCTTATTAAAGATGGTCAAGGTTAACAGGCAATTATTCCCAGGTCACTGCTTTTAAAAATGTAAGAAGAGATGAGCTTTAACTCCATAGGCTACCAATCATCTTTTCATTGCTGGTCTTACACCAGTTTTATTATACCAATTGATGGATTTAGTCTCTACTCCTTATTCCATGAATATCTGGAAAGCATAATGGGCTGGTGATAATGGGATGCCGTTTTTTTCATTTCAAGATATGACTTCACTCCAGCTCTGTGGAATCTTTTATGTACCCATCCTAAATCCAGACCCTCTACCCAGAAGAGGTGCTCCACCCAAGAACTTGGAATAAATCAAACCCAGCTGGGTTCATTCTACCAAACTGGTAGAATCCCACCCCTGAAACTAAATAACAAAATCAGTGCTAGAAGGGATTGCATTTATATTACCTAGTTTGGTAGTGAAATATCTGCAAGAAAACCTTCATGTTAATATTTTATGAACTATACTCTTGAAGGACAAGTAGCAATCTATTGTGAAATATGTTCAGGGGCCAGAGTCTGGATTGGCTTTTGTAATCCCTGGATATTTTTCAGTGAATGGGCCTTGTTCCTCCTCAGTTCCTTGGTTTGTTATATGAATGTTGTTTGCACTTTTTCTTTGGTTTTTTTCCCTTTTTCTTTGGTTTTTTTTCCCTTTTTCTTTGGTTTTGCTTTGATCTTTTCCCAAGATGAGTCACTTAGAGCTGACCTACCAAGTTATAACTGATAGAAGAGAATAGTTGTAACTCTTAGGGTTGAACTATGAGGGTTTTTTTTTTTAGCTTGGTGGTTTTCTTGCAGATATTTCACTACCAAACTAGGTAATATCAGTGCAATCCCTTCTAGCACTGATTTTGTTATCTAGTTTCAGGTGTGGGATTCTACCAGTTTGGACCAGTTTGGGTGAACCCCCTTGTTCCGATGTTCAGCTGGCTCCAAACCAGTTTGCTGCAATGAGGAAGTGGGCCCGCCCGCCTGTCCGCCCCAGCTCTTTCCTGTACTTTATGCCTTCATTAGAGCACTGCTGATTCATGTGGCAAAGTGGTTTGCTGTACCTCAGTTGTTTTCTTCACAGAGGCTGCAGTTGAAGGTAAATGTGGGCTTGCTTTTTTAAAATGAGGAGTCCGTGCATGGAGCGCATGTTTGGAGTGATCGCACGCAAAACGCGTTATCACCAAACCATTCGTTATACTGGTGGAATCCCACCCCTGCCTAGTTTGGATATGAAACATCTACCAGGAAACCACCAAATGTAGTACCAGGGACTCCTCAGTTACAGTCCTTCATATTCTGAGATTATGGGTTACACTGGCTGATCCTGAGACATTGGCATACACTTTAACAGTGCTACTTAGACAAATGTTATATGGTTATATACTATCAAGGAAGTATATCTGGTGAAATTTAGAAAAAGGGCCTTCGCTGTGGTAGCTCCCGTCCCCAGAAATAAGTTTGGCCTCCTGCTTTTCACAAGGTCTTGAAGACACGGTTTTGTCAGTAGTTGTGGGAACCTTATTTGGAGTCGATCAAGAGGCTTGTCTGATTTTGTTGTTGTCACTAGCAGTTGGTGGATTGTGGGTATCAGAGTTTAAAACTGTGAATTTATATCTATGGATTTTTAATATTGTATACCACCCAGAATCACTGTGTGTGAATTGGGTGGATACATCAATCTGTCTAATAAGTAAGTAAAATATAATCCTCACTGCTTATATTAAATGAATAATTACTGTTCAATGAATGAGTATAATTAGATTTATTCCATCAGTAGAAAAAAGATTGGATTCCTTATAATTTTAATAGGACCATGTCTGTGAATAGAGAATAGCCAAGTCAAATGAATTCAGACTGTTGCTGCTATCACTTTTATTTCATTGTATTATTTTTTATTTGTTTTTACTTTTAAAAAAACTTTGACTTCTTCTGGACCCAATTTCCTCAACCAAAATGTTATTTTTGCAAACTTATCATTTTCAGCTCTGTATATTATTTCCCTCAAGCATCTAACAGTGAATTTATAAAGACTGTCTGGAAAAAAATGTGATGTTTAATCCCCATTATGTACAGTTGTGTGTGGTGGGCCAATAGAATAACCATATTTTGTCTTTCTCAAATGGAAAGCAATGTCTGTGTTCACGATATGGCTTATAAAACACAGCTTGAGATAGCTTTTAATTTAGCAGCTGTGTTGTTGAGCATCCTCCTAAGATAACTCAAAATGTACTATATCTTACAAGCCCTGATAGCTTCCTCTTCTCCTTTATTAGTTTGATTTGTATGTTCCATATAAAACAAAATGTTTTGACAAAAATGAACAATACGTCCCTTTTGAGATTCTAACTTAAAGATTAATCTTTTGGAAAGAGGAAGGAAACCCGTCTCTTTTAACATCACTGGTCTCAAGGATACTGGACACAAAGCTATAAGTTGGTCATTACTTCATAAAGAGGTCAACTTCCAGAGCCACTGGCTTTGCCTAGCGAGACAGCTTCAGAGATTGTGATGGGTGCAGTTTGCATGACCTTGCCATGACATTTCCCCTCACAAATAAAATCAAATGACATGTGAGGAGTTCCATGCTGGCTTCAGCCCATTGGATCAACAGATTGTCCATGCCCGGGTTGCAGGACAGAGGTCTCTCTCTCTCTCTCAGGACCCAGGAAAGCCCAGCTAACTTATTATTTGGAAAAAAAAGGCAGTTACATAGATGACCCTACACAAAAGGTGCCAGATTCTGACCTTCCTCACCAGCATTGGTCAACTCTGAACAGGATCTGTACCCAGGGGTGGGATTCCATCGGTATAACAACAGGTTCAGTGATCTCCTGCACACATGTGACAAACATGCGCTCCATGCGTGCACTACGCATTCAGAAAAGCACTAATACTTACCTTCTACAGCCTCTGTGAATAAAAAAGCTGAGGCACAGTAAACTGTGTGAATCAGCTGTGCTCTAAACGAAGAAAATAAAGCACAGGGAAGAGAAGGAGCAGGCAGGCTGGTTCACTGCCAGCTGATCTTTGGGGCAAGGGGTTTGTCCAAACCAGTCCAAACCAGTAGAATCCCACCCCTATCCATACCCAACATTGTGTCTGCCAGGAGTCATTGTTTAAGTGGGGTCTTGTCTCTACCCGTCAGTGTGACTGGTGCTCCTTGACAAAAATTCTTCTAAGTAAACTAAACCAACTAGTGATACCTGAACACACTTGTAAGTGGATCATAAGCTTCCTAACAGACAGGAAGCAGCAAGTGAAGCTAGGCAGAAGACACTTCAATATACTACAACAGCTGGAACTGCTGGTACACATGGATAGACCAAAGATAGACTTCACACGAAAAGGCAAAAGAGGATAGGATAAATCCATAGTAGTGATACACAGATATACGTAAGGATTAGGTGTGTGTATATGGCATAAAATAAGGATAAAAAAGAGGTCTTACAAACTGTTGAAGATGAGAATGTTTTTAATTGCTTTCTATTTTTTTCTTTCTATTTTCTTCTTTTTCTCTCTTTCATTTATGTATGTGTTGTTGGTTTATTTTAATTGTAAAATCAATAAAATTTATTTTTTTAAAAAAAACAACCCACCACTGATTTCAAGAATACAGTGACCTTTGTTAATATAAATGGCAATTGTTTCTAAAGATTATTAGGTGCAAATAGAAATACATATCATTTTCATAAGCAAGGAAGTTAAAGTAGAAATGGTTATGTTGATTATTTTATTCAAAGAGGAGTCTATATTAAAGTATGTTTTTCATTTAGATATCACTTTTGGATTTTGTGTTTGTGAGGAAAAAAAATGAAACTTTGACTTTGGTTTTGTCAATTAGATAGATTTGTCATTATAGAAATGACTAGTTATATACTATTGGGTAAAAGAAATAAAGTTGAGGCTGGAATGTTTTATTTTCTACTGTGCTAAAAGAATCAGAATCAATGCTTTTTTTCCCCCATGTACCTGTTCTCACCCAAACCCTTTTCCAATGAAACAAACACGAACCAAAAAGGAACAGAAACCTTTTAATGATTCTTACAAATCCCTGCTTAAAAGGCTGATGCAAACTAATTAACTTTGATAAGCACATGCCCCGCCAAAACTGTGTGAGGCTGCCAAGAATAACAGATAAGAAATATTTTACAACACAAGAGTCTTCAAATACTTAAGATATTGCAATGTCCACAAGGCTGGAGTTTCAAAACCTTTTGCTTCCTACAAAAAATGTCTGATTCACAGCTGGCTTTTATCTTCTTAAAGAAGGGGTCATTACCTTGCAATCTTACTCCCGTGTTGCCCATGTTGTAGCTGCTCTTTCCTACGAGCAGCCCTGCATGCACATGCACTTGGCACAGGCTCCTCGGGAACCTCTTCATCGCTGCTGCCATCCCCCACAATCACTGAAGGCAGCAGTCCACTCAATGGTCCTGGTGCCTCATCTGAGTGCTCACTCTCCTCAGCTGTCTGCACTTGCTGCCAGCTAACCACAATAGTACCTTATATTACCTGTCCCTCTCTCTTTTTTCTTCACCTAATTTCCTGTTTCTATTTTTCTTTGTATTTTATATATAGATAAAACAATAACAGCCAATGAAAAGAATTCCATTGACTCTTTATCTACCACCAATTTGCTTTGATCATTAGTAGTTCAGATTCTTGTAGAGACCTTTAGCATACATAAACCTATATGTTCATTTGAAGGGGAAAAAAAACAATATTTCAAGTTATGCACATTGTATCATCTTTATTGTCATTAAGCTGTCCATAAGCCTTAGCCTTGTGGTTCAGCAATTACACAAGGACTTATCTCCAGTTTCTGAAGTTGGTTGAGCATCATGTTCAAATGGATATCAAGTACCCTTGAACTGAGTTTTCCATTAACTAATTGAGTTAGTTGTCTTGTATGATTTGATGCCCCTTTCAGTTCTCTGGAGAAAATTGTAGAAAAAAGAGAACCAAGGAAAATGTTTATATCCCTCTTTCTCCAATTGATTGAATGCACAAAGATGAGATAAAACAAACTAGCACTGAATCTTATGGTGCTTCACAAATCATCTAAAGACATTATCGAAGTGATTCTCTTTATTTTCAATAGGATATAGTATGTACAAAAATAACAGAATAACAGAGCTGCCAAAGACCTCAGAGGACTTCTAGTCCAACCTCAGCTCAGGCAGGAAACCTATACAATTTCACACAAATGGTTGTCCAATCTCTTCTTAAATGCTTCCAGTGTTGGAGCATTCACAACTTCTAGAGGCAAGTTGTTCCACTGATTAATTCTTCTCACTGTCAGGAAATGTCTCCTTAGTTCTAGATTGAATAGTTTATCCTTGATTAGTTTCCACCCATTGCTTCTTGTTCTGCCTCCAGGTGCTTTGGAGAATAGGTTGCCATTCTCTTCTTTGTGCTAGCCCCTAGATATTGGGATACTGCTGTCATGTCACTCCTAGTCTTTCCAATACCCACCATAATGCTCAGAAAACCTATTGCATAACCTCTTTTAATTCAGCTTTTAATTTTAACCCACCTTTATTATTTGTATAAAAAAATCAAGCTGCAAAGATACTTCTTTCAATATACT
Organism: Pseudonaja textilis; assembly: GCF_900518735.1. The sequence continues at coordinate 6,456,232 of NW_020769335.1, read as the reverse complement.
ATTTTCGCCACAAAAACAGCCCTGTGAGGTGTGTTGGACTGAGAGAGAGAGGCTAGCTAGCTTTCATTCCTAAAGTCCTTTCTAGTCCATGAAAGCTGCCCAGCTGGCTTTCATGGACTAGAACTCACAGTCTCCTGGTTTTTAGGCTGGTACCTTCATCTCAAGACCAAGCTGCCTATCAAACCCCAAACCTAAGCATGTTACTAATTTCTCAATGGTGTAAGCAGGTGGAGAATTTTCTGCAACATCATGATAATAAACCTTCAGGGGTTTTGCAAGGTAAGAGATCTTGAGGGAAGAATTCTGAATCACAGCAGAAACATTCAAATCTCATATGAAACACCACACTAAAATAAGAAAGTGGGAGAAAAAAGTAATGTCTTTTTTTTTTTTACTCCAAGTTTATCAATACAGAAAAAAGTACAATTCACCACATCCATTATTTAGCGAAAATCATTTTGCCTGCATCTATTGGTGAGTCATGTTTTGGCTGAGCGAAAGAAACTGAACACTCTAGGAAGAATATAAATTATTTGAGCAAGATGCAAAATTTATGGATTTATTCTCTGCCTCATCTAATTTCACCCCTAAAGCTTTGGTACTCACTGGCAAGAGACTTTGGACCTGTAAGTTGACATGTTTGATGCAATGGTTTTGGAATTATTTTCATATGTTTTGTATTCATAAATGCACATATTATGCATGGAAGGACTAATGTGTTGTTATCCTAGGAAGACAAGAGAGTTGCATAGGATGGCCATAGGGCATAAACTTCTCTTTTTGGTATGCCATCAAAAGTGATGCATAAAAAGAACATGCAGCTAATAAGCTTAACCATTCTGGGGCTATCGAGCCAGATAACCCATTAGACAGATATTGTGTTTTGACCTGCTAATGACATGATAGGTGGAGAACTCACAGCTTCCCACATATTACTAAACCACAACTCACCGCTGCATTTGCTGGGGTCCCTGAGGATTACAATTCTCTAACATCTCAAGAAACACAGATCCTTCTCCTCTGCTATGCAGAAATCCCTATGTTTCCTCCCACAAAGCAATAGATTATACTAATATAATATGTGGCATGTTGTAATTATACAGCAATAATTGTAATGCAATAATTATATTGGGTTAAAATTCTATGGGATTCTTACTGTTCCCAGAGGAAAGTTGCAGTATTTGGGTTTCTAGAGGCCATTTTGAACAGAAAAGCACTTCCAAGTATTATTAGGAAACTTCCTGATGCTTTTTCTAATTGGAAGATGGTGGGGTTAGCCACTTCATTCCTTCCTCACCCTGGAAACCAATTGGATCCTGCTGAGATATCAGCCACTGGTAAACACATACATTTCCCTTTTTGCTTCCAGCCCATATTATGATCAGCAAGTGTACTAATGGTTGTGATTTGCTTTCTACATTTATTTTGAGGTATTGTTATCTAGAAGTCTAGATAAATAGATGGTAGTTAGATGATAGATAGATAGATAGATAGATAGATAGATAGATAGATAGATA
>NW_020769335.1:6426089-6454705 GCF_900518735.1 Pseudonaja textilis | reverse complement strand
GATAGATAGATAGATAGATAGATAGATAGATAGATAGATAGATAGATGATAGATAGATAGGTAGTTTATCCTGCTGACTCCAGAGTAATATCCATGTCTGTCTCTCATAGCAAGATAGTTTGGGACTGTCTTCTTCTGAGATGTTTTCAACTTCCCAATCTCTCTTTTATCCTTTATATCCTGGTAGATTCCAACTGACATAGGAATCCTATCTAACCCTGCTTAAGTCTCTGGAAACAGAGCATTCTCAGATAGGTAAGGCTTTGGTGGTCATTCAAAGACAACTGAGGCACAGTATCTGCATCCCTCTCCCTGCAAATAGTTCGGTACATTATGAATGGCAGCTCCACAGCAGCTCCACAATGACACCAAAAGGAGTTATGAGTGAAAATGTCCTTGTGCAAGGCCTACCACCATGTTCTTGCATCCTGATATCAACAAGACCTGGTCCTTCTGTTATGATTTACTTGCTCTCATTTCACCTTTTGCACCTTTACCAATGAAGGGCCCTATGCAGGGGTGGGATTCTACTGGTTTAAACTGGTTCTATAGAACCGGTTGTTACAATTCTGTGCAGTTCAAAGAATCGGCAAATTGTACCACTGTCTGGCCCCTCCCCTCCCACCCTGCCCCTCCCAGTCACTCCTTATCTCACATGCACTCCATTCAACTTGTCTGCATTGTGCTTTTGCCTAATTTTTGGTAAGTTGCTAGTTTTTCTTTTTTTCCCCTGATGATCAACTGTTCCAACTATCAGCTGTGCCGCATGATTTAGATTAGCTAGAAAACAGGAAATCACTGGATTTCTTGCTTTCTAGCTAATCTAAACCTCTGTTGTACTGCTTTGCCTTCATCCCTGGAGGCTTCTCAGAGGCCCAGTCAGGGGGTTGTGGGGGAGAGAAGTGGCCTGAGAGCAGAGCTGAACCTTCCTTAGGACTGAAGCTTCTATTTTTCAGTGCACACTCAGGCAGCAGATTACAGAAAGGTACATCTGTGCGTGAATCTGTGATTCTGCAAGCAACTCAATCTGCCTGCCTGCTTTGCATGATTCTGGGTAAAAGTTGTTATACAAAATTCAATATTTACATAAATATTTACAATATTTGCATACAAGCCACACCCAGCCAGTCACATGACCACCAAGCCACACCCACAAATTAGGCCACGCCCACAGAACCATTTGTTAAGAAATTTGAATTCCACCCCTGGCCCTATGCTTATGAATTCTAAACCTACCAGCATAAATGAAGTAATTCAGGTTCGGCTACATATAAAGTAGAATAATATCCATGCAATGGATATATCCATGAATATATCCCACTCTAGTCACTGGAACATCCCAGAAGATTACCAAAGAACTGAGGACAAGAGATTTACTTCTAGACATCCATGTTTGTAAACCAGAAAAACAATCAACCCTAGATGGTGACCCAATCCCAAATCTAACCAACATTGAGATTTACTAGGGCGGGTAGGTCTATTTCACAGGTGTGTTTAGTCATTATTTTTTAAAGAGTCCAGATGCCCTTTTTTAAGGTGAGACTATTTGGGTTGGGTTGTTTTTGATTTACATGAAGATGCCTCCTTCCCCTCCCTTTCCGAGTTTCTTCTTATGCACTAGATCATTTCTGCCATCTGCTTTGTCAGGGCTTTTTTGAAAATGAAACAGATTCAACAAGGTTGCCCTTGGTTAAATAAATAAACCGTAACTATAGTTGTAACATCATTATTAGACTATGAACCTGAAGGTCTGCCTACGATTTATTAGGATTATGTTGCCATTACCGATGCTACTTAATTTTATGGCATTCACCTTGCTTCCTAACTTCATGTGAGATGCTCCTGTGTCATTGAGAGAAGGCACAGTTTCTCTTTTAGAAGCAAAGAGTTATTTTTCTTCTCCTCTTTCTCCTCCTTCTCTTTTTTGTTTCTCCTCTTTTCCTCCTCTTCTCTCTCCTCTCCTCTCCTCTTCTCTTCCCTCCCCTCCATTCCTCTCTTCTCTCCTCTCCTCCTCTCTTCATTCTCTTTTCTTCTTCTCTTCTGTCTCCTTTCCTCTCCTCTTGTCTTCTCTTCTCTTCCCTCCTCTCCCCTCCCTTCCCTCTTCTCTCATCTCCTCCATGTCAGTTGTTTCCAAGGATTTTCTTGCTTTGCAGAAATATTAGTTAAGTCTTTACACTTACTGCAGAAGTGCCCTTTTGGGGTTGAGGGATCGAGGATGGAACAAAACTCAGAATAAAGTACAAAATCTGCTTTCATCAGATATGAGAAGCATCTTAATAGAATAATAATTTAGATCATTTGCACAACCTATGCATTCTTTAATCTAGTGAAATAAAAATTGACAACTTTCCAATTTTAATTTTTTTCATTCTCCTCAGGAGAATTACTGTACTTTTAGATGATTGGCAACATCATTTTATCAAATGTATTTAAGGGTTTCTTTAAAAAAAATAAAGGAGATTGAGATGTAAACTTCTATGTTAACTGAAAATTGTTTATAAATTAAACTATGCACACAGTGATAAACTGAATAGGAATGGTCTTAAAACAGAACAATGAACTTGAAGAAGACTTAATAACTAGGCAACATTACCTGTTATAATAATAGTTATTACTGTCCCACTCAGAAAGAGTACTGAAAACATCGTGAAACTATTAGAATTGAACAATGGAAGCAGCCTCCAAAATATATACTATTATTCTTATTGTTCTTTCCCCTGTCAAATAGAAAAGATCAATATATATGCAAAGACAATTATTTCAAATCAATTTTATCAACTATCATCTAGCTTACAGTTACATGTTTATATAAGATAACAGCGTAATAATATTAATAATAACATCTACTAATCAGCTCAGGATGGGTAATAATAGGAACTGAACCGTTAAAAAAACAAGGGGGCTTCAGATTCTCGGGGTGAAAATCTTTATTAAAGCATCTAAGAGAACAATTCTTCTAGAAGAGCTTTCTTTGAGTGACAGTAGGAAACGAAAACACTTGAAAGACTAGGGAGTATGAAATGCCTTTCCCATCTCCTAGTTTATATTATCCTGGGGGTGAAAAGATTGGCTGGATTCTTCGATTTGGAGCACTGTTTCTCTGCAATGGTTTGTTGTAGAAGCTTTTAGTTAGAGTTGAAAATCTCAGTAACAAAGACCTTAGATCTGATAATTTGTGACAAATAAATAAAACTAAACAAGTATTTTGCCAGCGAAGTAACAAGTAACTTGTCAGCTAAGTAGTGCCAGTCTTTGCATTGATGATCAGATCTATACTATAAAAATATCTGATCCCTGTTCTTTAGCAGATTGAATGATTTCTTTTATAAGAAGAAAGAATTATATGGCAAGAGATACTGATTGGATTACAACTAGTCAGGCACAGCCCTAAAATACTACGACGTGCTGAAATATATTTTATATATAATGCAGGAAAAGGGAGGGAGGAAGAATACTTAGCATTGAAAATCATAATTCATGCTGTATCTTTCTCTAACGTAAAATGCAAGAGAAAAACTTGAAAGAATAAATGTTCTCCTCTTTCCTAATTTGACACACAATAAATTCCTAAAAATACCTCTGAAGGTTCTTGAATAAAAATACTTACTGTTGGGATTTTTGATGGATTCCATGTTTTTCTCCCCATCTTCTAAGTTCTTCTTAACAAACTTGTTTTTCTGTGGAGTGAATGGTTGCTGTTGTATCTGTGGTATTCTGGTCAATTTGTTTTATTGGGGTTTTTTTAAAAAAGTTTTTTATTATCTCTTTCATGTTCTTTTATGATGTAAACCACTGGGAGCCATTTCTTGGTGGTCTATAAAGAAAATAAATAACCACAATAAATAAGGATCTTAACTCTGAGAAGCAAACTGGATGATATACATAAAATGTGTGTAGTCATACCCTTCATTAAGTTTTTATTGTCATAACAAAACACTATTTAGTCTACTTTGCACTGGAACAATTACACATCAATGAGGAAAGATAACTTTATTCTATAGGCATTTTGAAAAAATCATTGATATTTCACAGATATAGTTAAAAACAATGACCACAACACTGAACCTCAGTATATGTTTTATTTAAGCTCTGTTTTGTGTTCTTGTTTCTTTTTAGGCAAGTGGTGAGTAGAAAAATTGCATTTTCCTTTTTTAAATTCACATATTAACCTCTAGACTGGGCCGCTCATATCTCACAACTTAGGAAATAAGAACAGAAAATAAGACTAGAGCATATGATACTTTATCTAGGGGCCATTACCACATTGCCCTGTTCTAGATTTAGCTCCAAACATGTGGACAGACCTTATTTCTTTATGTTCAGTAGGTTAGTGATTTATGTATGCATCAATCCTAACATTTCTGAAGTTGTACTGGATATTTTTTTTACCTCCTTTCTGAAATACAGAACGTTTTTTTTTTTAATCAGTTATAGATAAAGTATAATTTGAATGGCCTGAACGGTTGCCTCACCAGTTGTCTCAACAATTCCTGATGTCATGCCTACAAACAATCTTTTCAGAATAAGTTAGGAATGATGATTCCACAGCTTAGAAACTCCCTTCAAAGCAAGGAGCGTATATTAAACTCTGGACCAGCTGTTTAGCATGGTAATCAGTGGTGGGATTCTACTGGTTAAGCCCTGTTCAGGAGAACTGGTAGTAAAAAATGGTACCCTTCAGCAGAACCAGTAGTTACAAAATAGCTACCAGTTTGCCCAAACTGGTATTTGTTTTTTTTTTTCCCCTCTGGAGGATCAGTTGTTCTGACATCAGTTGTGTCGGGATCCCCCTCACTGTCTTACTGCTTTGCCCAGGAGGCAACCCGTGGCATGTGGGGGATGCTGTGCACCCCCCATCCTGTGCTCCATTTTTTGCCTTCCTGGGCTTCAGGGAAGGCCGTTTTTGCTTTTAGGAGGCTTCCCTGAGGCCCAGGAAGTAAAAAGAAATGGAGCACAGGTGGGGTGGTGCTGCACAAAAGAAGAAGAAGCCACACCCACCTAGTCACATGACCATGCCCACCTAGCCACTCCCACCTAGCCACGCCCACAGAACCGGTAGTAAAAATATTTGCATCCCACCCGAGTGTAATGTCAGAATATATAGGCTGATTACGAATTATCTGGAATTTCTTAAGGAATCAGTACTAGAAATAGAAACCAAGCTCACAAATGAATGCAAACGTACAACCATGGCACAGAACTATGTTGCAAGATCCAATCTCAGTAGGTCACTAGCACTAGAGGTTTAAACTTTCGAGCTTTTGGGTTCATACTGGAGCCCATCCTCAAGGAACTTCTCTCTACTGGAATATGCACTTGGGGCTATTCTGTGAGTTGTATTTATGTGGCGCCTTCTTGTTGATTGGTGTTTTGATGGCTAGTGATTGGCTGTTGTTTTCTTGGGCTGCCAAGTCCTCAATTCCTAAATACTTGACAAACTGGGAGTAAATCAGCATTCCTGTTGACTGACAAGGGAAACCAGAATCATCATAAACTTCCTTTCTCCAATATTATGCTAATGAAACAGCATAATGAGAGGAAATCGGTAGATTGGATCATCCTTGTTTCATTTCCACTTCTATATATAGCTACAAACAAGTTGCAAGATAACACATGCCAACTATCCTAAAGAGCATATCCACCCTATTTGTTTTTATAGCTTTTTTTAAAATGCAATGGTTGAGCAGATAGTTTATTCAGGGACACAACACGTGGTCATATTTTAATTATCACTTGGATTTTGCCACTTGGATTTTCTAATTCCCAAGTTTCTAATATTATTTCTAATGTTAATTGTGCTTATATTAGCATCTTGAAAGGAAGCTTTTCTCCAAAAGGGAGCAAGGAAAGCTAATAAAGAACAAAAAAGGATCTTTATTGTAGTGGCTCCTCAATTTTAAACTTGCCTCCATTCAGAAGCTTGACTTGTGCTATAACCGTTGTCAGCCTCTACTCTCATGATTTTATAGTTAAAAGTCTTTTTCATTTTTTATGCATATCTTTATGATTGACTCTCTTGACTTGCACTATAACAGAGAATAAGGTTTAAATTAATTTAATTTAAATTAATTTAAATTAATCTTGTTTACACCAGCTGATATAAATTCATCCCTTAATCGTTTATTTATCAAACATTTCTTATCTTGTTTCTTAATATGTGTTCCTTGGAAACAGACTACTATATCAATATTAAGTTTCCTCAATTAATGAAATATTTTTTCCACAAATGGGGAATTTGTTCCATTAATATTCCATATGATAGACTTAATCTCCATCTTTAAGCACTGTGATAGATGTCTGTACAACTAACTTGTCCACATCTTCTCCCTTTCTTTTTCTCTCTGCCACCTTTTGGGACTTGCTCAACCACAAACTTCTTTTCTATACTCATTTCTCCACCTGGATCTGGAATTAGTTTATGTTTGATCAAAAAGTCCTTAGCTTTCTCTATGGAATTCAGCCTAAATCATTGCTCATGGTATATCTACCATGATCACGCCTTCCAATTTATCCCAATTTTTAGTCTATATTCTTATTAGTCTTATTCCTTTTCATTACTATCTCATTAGCAGAGGAAATATAGTCAATTGCTTGTAGAAATGATAAGATTTCTTGCTTTCCTGATATTCATAGCAGGATAAAAACAACAGCCATAATGTTTTCATCCAATTAATCATGCAGTGTATCTGGCTGGTGAAGAAAGTGGAGAAGATACTGTATTAATTCATGGGCTTCACTTTTAGTAGCCAACAAGCTGAGGTCACAAGTTTTCTATTTCCCCTCTAGAAAGCTATTCTTCACAAAGATCTTCTGGGTTAGTTATAATCTTCTTTGTACTAAATGAGTCTATGATTTAGGGAACCTTAAACAAATGCTGTGTACATAATCAAGATATTTATCCTTTGGACATTTCAACAAACTCACTAAATGAAGCACATTTGAAATTCACATAGCTATCATGTTAATCGGCAACAGCCCATTTCCTGTTATGTAATTGTAGAGGACATTTATTCATTCTCCCCCTGTCCAATGTTTTATTCAATGTCACAGGTCTTTGCACGCATAGAGTTGGAATCCTGGAATATTTGCAAAGTCAATTGTGCAAAGAAAAGCTGCTCAGAAAACAAACAAAGAAACAAGACTACTTGAAGGGCAAAAAGGATAAGATTACAAATTAGCACTTACAAAAAAAAGGTGCTCATGTAATATTGATTGTGGCTAATTAATATTTTAATCCAAGGGAGTCATTCAAAAATATAAGGCACCAAGTTCTTATGGTTATTTATTTTTTTCTACTTAAGAGGAAGAGTATAACAGTATCTTTGAGTTTTGGAAGTATTCTTCTCCAAGGCTTGTGGGGGAGGGGGAGAAGAAGAAGTCCCGTGCATTCAATTTCTATTATACATTCAGAAACATAAAGCAGAAAAATTGCTTCTGTTATTTTTCTAATGAAGAAACTCTTTGAGTTTTGCAAGTGTTTCACCTGCAGGGGAGAGGAGGAAGAGGAGGAGGAGAAGAAGAAGGAGGGGGGAGCAGATAGAGGAGGGGGAGGACAGGAAGGTGGAGAAGGGGGAAGCGGAGGGAGAGAAGGAAAAGGAGGAGAAAATGGAGGAGGAGGAGTGGAGGAGTCTCATGCATCTAGACTATACATTTGCTCTCTCAGAAGAAAACAACTCAGATGAAATAATTTTATATTGCAAATCTCTATTGCTAAACTTAATTCTACCACCAGCATGAACAGAAGAAAAGATTATCCCCTGTAGAGTTCTATAGGATTCCCAAACCCATCCTCATTTTTCAGTGCACCTTCTCCATGGCACGTCCCTACCACCCCATCTCTGTCTTCATCTCTGCCTCTGTCCCTTCTCAATCTCCCAATCTCCACGGGTTGCTGTTGGCTGGAGGAAAAAAAAAGGGGGGGAAGAAAGTAATTAAAACAATGACATTCCACTGCTGCCAAGGTTTGCTTCCTCAGAGAGAACAGGTGATCAGACCTCAACAGTAAGGAAATTTGTAGATGTCGTTGTGCAAACAAAAGTTGCTCAGACAGCCAGAGTGTTTGAAGGGCAGAGGAAGATGAGATCAGAATTCAGCATTAAAATAAATAAGTATTGTGTATAATATTGATGGGTGATGGATGGTGCTTGCAATTTTTAAAAAGCATTTTGGCCAGCTCAGGAGCTACAGGTAAACAGCCTCACAGCTGTTTCTACATACCACAGGTGGGCAATGATTCTGTGCTCCCCTGTCCATAATACAATTACAGGGATTAAATCCAAATGGCTGGAAGAGCTGCAATGTGGTTGCCAGTTCATTCCCTAAAAATACATGTTCTTTCAAATGAGAACAGCCAGAAGTTGAGAGATTAGCAGTCCTTGGCCTTGAAGTTTTGTAGACCTCAGTAGGTATTCAGTAACCTTTGGAAAAGATACTGCTCATAGACAATGGTCATCCTCCTGCTGACAATTTGGCCATAAGGTTGAAATAATAGTGTCCATTTCTTTGGTGGGATTTCCCCACTGTAGTGTCCCTGAGGACCAATGACATAAATTAAAGCTCATGTTTAGATCAATCATTACATCTATGGACTTAGGGTCATGGTTAAGGTCTTAGTGTCTTAGTGCTTTTCGCCTTCAAAGACAGGACTTGTGACTTATGCACAATTACACAGTGGTGAAAATCCTTCCAGCCCAGTGCTCCCAGTGCTGAACTTATTGGCTATCTCCCTGGGTGCCCTTCAGGAACATGATTTTTAGTCTGGTTGATTTACTATGCTCCCACTACAGCCATAACCACCCATAGCATGCAAGCAACCTTCTAGGTTGACCTCATTGATCAAAATGATGTGGTTGACTCACATTTACTAAAGACCAATTTACTAATTTGCTATATTATAATATCTGCCTCCATTAAATTAAGCCAAGGATGTTTTTCTGCCTTAATAACAGCAAAGCAATTGCTTGTTTGTCTTGAACTACCTTATCTCAATTTTAATGTATTAGAATAGAATAGGATAACGAAGTTGGAAGGAACCTTGGAGGTCTTCTAGTCCTACCCCCTGCTTAGGCAGGAAATCTGACACCACTTCAGATAAATGGTTATCCAACATCTTTTTCAAGACTTCCAGTGTTGGAGCATTCACAATTTCTGGAGGCAAGTTGTTAATTGTTCTAACTGTCGGGAAATTTCTTCTTAGTTTTAGGTTGCTTTTCTCCTGGATTAGTTTCCACCCATTGCTTCTTGTCCTGCCCTCAGGTGCTTTGGAGAAGAATTTGATTCCCTCTTCTTTGTGGCAAACCCTGAGATATTGGAACCAGTGGTGGGATTCAATTTTTTTTTACTACCGGTTCTGTGGGCGTAGCTTGATGGGTGTGGCAGGGGAAGGATACTGTAAAATCTCCAGTCGGAGGTGAGTATTTGCTGGTTCTCCGAACTACTCAAAATTTCCTCTACCGGTTCTCCAGAACTGGTCAGAACCTGCTGAATATCATGTCTGATTGGAACCCTGCAATCATGTCTGCCCTAGTCCTTCTTTTCATTAGACTAGACATACCCTGTTCCTGACACCGTTCTCCATATGTTTTAGCCTCCAGTCCCCTAATCATCTTTGTTGTTCTTTGTTGCATATTAACTCATGGAAGTTTACAGCAGAAACAACATCCACAGAAAGGATCTGCAACATATCCATGGAAACAGGACTCAAGACAAACACGGCATTAATACATCTGAGGTAAATCTGGAAATAAAATATTTTAAGTGTTATTTTAATGTTTAAGATATGAAGCAGTAACAACAACAAAAATCTGGATGGTGTTCTTGGACTAGGGGAAAGCTGCATCTATCATTGTTTCCTGAATGGTGAAAGGAATGGGGCAAGGTTGATATCATTGGAAATGCTGCAATAGAGGCTTGGCCATTTCCCTCACCAACTTCTCCAATGTGGAGCATCAATGGCAGGTTCTCTTGAGGTCTCTAATGGGTCAGGAAAACTGAGGAGGCCAGCTGTTATAAATGCAGACTTGGCAATCCATTCGGAAAGACTGGGTGAGACAGAAACTCCAGATAAGCAATTAGGCAAGACAAAATTAGTTCAGACACCTAGGATTTGCACCCCTACTCCAATTTGGTTGGAGAATGTAGTCCTGAAGCTCCTTAGGTGCCAAACTATTGTTGGAAGAAAAAATCCAAGTCCAGTTCCAAGCCAGGAATAAAACGAATTGGAAAGGAAGATTCTGTTTATTGGTGAACAGAACCAACACACACACACAATGTGCAGTTCTGGGACAGCTGACAAAATGGAATTGAGAGTGGGTGGAGTTTTGTATCTTCTTTGGGCTTTGTATTTGAGATTCTGTTCCTGTGCAAGGACATGTCCATTAATATTCTAATGGCTGCTGTCAGATTTCTATGGAGCCATGGCTGGCTCTATAGGCAGAAAGGGAAATGTTTTGTCTGAGCTAATTTTGTCTTACTTAATTGCTTATCTGGAGTTTCCTGTCTGAACCAGTCTTTCTGAATGGATTATCAAATCAGCATTTATAAAAGCTGGCCTCCTCAGTTTCTGCTTAGAGCAGGGATACTGGGGCTGGTTTCTGTCTCCCTTAAGAAGTTCTTTTCCCATTTCTCCTTTAGGGGAAATATTATATCCTGTTTTTTTTAATATTCCCAAAACATTTCATTCTCTAGGAGGGTGGGTGGGTGCCAATTTTCTACACTATTAAGGTTCTCACATGTTAAAACCAGCACTTTCAATTGTACCAAATTTAATGCCTCCCTTTCCTGCCACTCAGGTGCCTATTAAACACATATTAAACAGCTGTCTTTGACAGTTTCATGAGAAGACCACAACTCAAAATTAACCCCAAAAGGAAGTGTTCTTCACCATGGTCTTTGTTTTGTTACAGAGAACAGTGGTGGTATTCTACTGGTTCTGCCGAGCCGGTAGCACCAATCAGCAGCAGAAACCAAGTTGGTTCTCTCTGATGCTCTGCTGTTGGGCCCACCCAACCTCCAGGCTCCCATACTAACCTTTATGTCCTGCTTTTGAAGCGCAGCTGCTTTGTGGGGCAACAGAGAGAGTTTAGGATTGCAGGAGGTGAGTATGTTTTCTTAAGTTTTCGTGGGTATTTATATATGGTATTCAGCTTTGTTCGGGTATTTTCCCACATCATTATAGTTGTGCTTTTAAAGTTGTAGCAACGTTTCAGCAGAATCTCATCTGCCATCATCAGGCTTCTGTATTGTGTTCATCTGTGAGTCAGGCCTTCACAGCCATTTCTGTTTTAAATTTGGTCCTAGCCTACTGCTGTGTTAGAATGGTTTTTTTCTTCATCCTGATTGGTTGGGAGTCTTGGTCTGTGTTTATTTGTTAAAGCATGAATAGAAGAGATGATTCCACCAGACTGTCAATTATCTGGAAGCCTGTACTCACAAACAAAAAAATCTCCACACCACAAGCCAGGCAAACACCTGGGCACAAAAAGACCCCCCTGATACCTCCAGCTCAAACACACTCCAACCAAGCACCCAGATCAAACCTAGCTTCCTAATAAATGATAGCCGTCCATTTACCCAGAGCCAAGCTGCACTAAAGGCCTCCAGTAAAGTAACACAATGTTGCCAGCCAATCAAGATGCAAAAAGAGCCAAAAAACAGACAGAATATATTAGAAACACCAATCAAGCAGAACACAACAAACTCCAAGACCAATAAACATAGCCCAAGACTCCCAACCAATCAGGACGAAGAAAAAACCATTCTGGCACAGAAGTAGGCTAGCACCAAATTGAAAACAGAAATGGCTGTGAAATTTTGATTCACAAATGAACATTATACAGAATCCTGACGATGGCAGATGAGATTCTCCCGAAACGTCGCTACAACTTTAAAAGCACAACTATAATGACATGGGAAAATACCCGAACAAAGCTGAATACACACACACACACACACACACACACACACACACACACACACAAATATCTCTTGGAAATCAGACTGGTGCATTGACTTTGGCCCTGTGCTAAAGTGGGAACAACTAAGAATCTCCTAATTTGATGGTTTGTAATTGATTCTGAGAGGTTCTGAATTTCCGAGGGACTTTAGGTAACAGATGCAGCCTGATTTTGTGGCAACAATGCAGTAGTGGAATTTGGTGTTTATGTGAAATATATTCAGCTTTTTTCCTTTCTTTTTTTTAGAAAAGGACCAGCGCCATGTGTGGGTATCCAAAAAAACAAGCAACGTATTACAATGGCCAGCCATCAAAACATTTCTGCTTCAGCAGTGATTTTCATATACTGGAATTGCAAATTTCACATCGTAATTGAGTGTTCAAATTAAAATCCATTGCTTGTAGGGAAGTCTAAAAGGATATGCTATTATACCTTCTGGATTTTGGCTAATGTCCTGGCATCTTATATCATGGGGCAAAACCAAAAGCTCTTGTAGAATGTCTTGCCTTAGGAAGAGTGATAGTTTGATAATAGTATCTCTCGTCTCTTAGGCTTGCAAAACCTGGGCTGAATTTGTCAGATGCAATTAGAAGTGATTGCAGTGATTCCCTACAGAATTGGAAATATTAACAGCCTTGCTGGACCAATCTTGCAGTTCAGTATATAACAAAAATATCTGTTCCAAACAAATGTAACAAGGAAGTGAGAATTATCTGTAGAGAGTCGAGGCTGACAATATCCTTGCTCAGGGATAACCAAAATGCACAGGAGGAATAAATATTTCACTACAGGTCCAGATTTTGAAAAAAATGATAGATTTTAGAGAACATGTCAAGCAACCATACAGCTTTGTCTAGAATTTTGCATGCATAGGTATTGTCTTTGTTTTCAAGAATATGTTTTCATAGTAAACCGATTAATTCTGATGTATTGGACAATTAAATCCCTTCTGCCATACAAGTCAAGCATTGGTTCTATTTGTCATTGGGGCCGTAACAAAGCAAAATCAATGGAAGAGAATATTTGTAGCTCATGACTGAAAACTGTGGGGCCTTGGTGGTCTCTGAGCTTGGTTGTTTCCTTGCAGATGTTTTATTAACCAACTAGGGAACACCTTTGATGTTACCTTATGTAATTAGGTAATGAAACACCTGCAAGGAAACAACCAAGATCAGAGACCACCAAGGACCCCAAAACATTATCTGTTGTGGTTAGCCGGCAGCAGGTGCGGATGGCTGAGGAGAGTGAGGACTCTCAGATGAGGAGCCAGGACCATTAGGGGAGTGGACTGCTGCCTTCAGAGATTGTGGGGACTGGGAGCAGCGATGAGGAGGTGCCCATGGAGCCTGTGCCAAGTGCGCATGCACGCAGGATTGCTTGCAGGCAAGAGCAGCTACAACAGCATGGGTGACTCAGGAGTAAGGCTGCAAAGTAATGCCCCCTCCTTCAAGCATATAAAAGCCAGGTATGAAATGAACATTCTTTGCAGAAGGCAAAAACGTTTTGAAACTCCAGCCTCGTGGTCATTCCAGTATCCTGAGTTTGTATTTAAAGATTTTTGTATTGCAAATTATTTCTTTTGGCAGTCTCGCACAGTTTGGCAAGGCTTGTGCTTATCACAGCTAATTATTTTGCAGAAGCATTAAAAGGTTTCTGATCCTTTTGGATTGTGTTTGATTTGTTGAAAAAGGGCGTGGGTCAGAACATTATCAGTCATCAAGCTTCCCATGTTAGGTAAACGAGCTGGTTCAATACATTTTGCAAGCACCACTGGATATGATACAGTACACCAAACACCCATTTCAAAAGAGATGTGGAAGAGGGGTTCTGGAACGTCAGCAAGTCTCAGTCCAGCACCTCCATGCTGTGCCACTTATGAAAGGAGTACAATTTGTTTTAGCTTTCTTCATAGCCATATACCATGCCCAGAGGTGGGATTATCCTGGTTTGGACGATCAGCTGGCTCTGAACCAGTTTGCTCCGATGATTATGTGGGCCTGCACACCCACTCCTGCACTATACTCACCTATATCTGCTCAACTGCACCTCAGCTGTGTTACTTCGCCGAAGTCACATCGAAAGTAAGTAATTATGAAAGCTGTGCACACATGTGCAGCACGCTAAGTTGTTACAGTTGTTACACAGTTGTTACACTGGCAGCATCCCACCACTGCCCGTAAGTAAACCAACCCTTTAGAATCATTTGCTTGAAGGCTTTCAAGTTGGCCTTACAACAGGAAATAAACCATGCAAAGTGCTTTCTGTGCTCTATGTATCCCACATTAGCTGTTGTGCTCAGTTAATTTGGCTCCAGTTTTAATTATGATTTTGGAAGCTTTTCCAGCCTCTCATTTCTCCCCCTCCCCATTTTCTTTTTAACCCCAAGTTTGGTCATGTTCCAATAAGCACTGAAAGCAGCAGTGCCATGGACTGGTTGATGTCAAGCTGTGTGAGCTTTTAATTACAGGAGTTCAATTAGACTCCTGTAGCATTTTTAGCATTTTCACTGAGGAAAAATCTCACGAAAAGAGATTGATATAACATTTGAGCCACCACCGAACGTTGGGGAAGCATTTTTCATTCCAAATTAATTTTTGGCCACCATGCTCATGGATATCTGGAGATGCAAATTCTTATTAGAGATAATGAAACTGAAGGGGGAGAAAAAGGCAAAAAATCACTACATTAGTCTGCTCACTTCTAAAAAATAAAAGTACCTTTTCTTCCCCCCTGTGTAGCCTATACGCTATTCATATTCAGTCAGAGGAAAGCCCCAGAGACCATTGGCATCCACATCCTTAAGCTCATGCAGTTAATTAGAGCTTATTTGGTTTCATTCAGGAATATAAATGCTGTGTAGCAAACACGTAACTCCTTCAAGAAGGCAGCTTCAAAAATTGAGATGTCACCTTCAGAATTGGGCTCAGTTCCTGAGTTTCACCATCAACCTTGCCACTTCCTAGCAAATTTTGCCAATTTTTGTTGTTGTTAAGCTTCCCCTTCTTCTCCAATCAAATTTAGAGCCTTTGAATGTTTTGGTGATCTTCCTTTCATAGGCATAGGTCTAGTTTTCTTGGGGTTTTTGTTTGTTTGATTGAGTGATTAGTTAAAGCTGTCCAGAAATTACAACTCCCTTATTGTATTAAATATTATCTGAATATTAGTAGTGCTTAGGGTTGTTGCCTTCTATTTCATGCCTCTTGTGAACTGGCATTAGAGGTTGTAAAGCCAATCAAGTTACACTCCCTAAACATTTGATATAATTAGGACAACTAAATACTGATAATCTGTACATGATAATTAATTCATTTAATGAAAAGGACTGGGGAAGACATGATAGCAGTGTTCTGATATCTCAGGGGCTGCCACAAAGAAGAGAGGGAGTTGAAAGCTATTCTCCAAAGCATCTGAGGGCAGGACAAAAGCAATGGGTAGAAACTAATCAAGGAGAAAAGCAACTTAGAACTAAGGAGAAATTTCCTGACAGCTAGAACAATTAATCAATGGAACAACTTGCCTCCAGAAGTTGTGAATGCTCCAACACTGGAAGGTTTTGTTTTTTAAAGATGTTGGATAACGATTTGTCTGAAGTGCTGTAGAATTTCCTGCCTAGGCAGAGGGTTGAACTAGAAGACCTCCAAGGTACCTTCCAACTCTGTTATTCTATTCTAATCTCCAGGTTTTAAATTGTCAGGTCTAGTTCACTTCCAGAGAATTAACATAATCAGGTAGATTTTTCACCACATAGCTATACTTCTATCAAAATTTGCAGTCTCTTACAAATATTGTAACAGTTGGACTCAACAGTGATCTCTAAACCTATAGTACTGTGGCCCTCTGCATTTAGCACTGCACAGTAGACATCTACTTGTGTTGTTGCTTCTTGGCACAATTCAGCTGAAATAACAATCATGTCATTGTAGATATTAAATCCCAGTAGCTGTGAAATTCTTCCCCTTGTTGGGTTAAGTAGACATGCTTGAATGCAGAAGACATGCCACCTGGATGTGATAGCTAGGTCAGAAGCTGTAATGTGGTGTGTAGCAGACTCACATACCTCCCAAAAAGTCTTCATAGTAGTGCTTGAGATGTGCCATGCTGCTTCCACTTCTACTGGGTGAAGATATTAGAGGGATAAAGATAAAGCATTTGTTATTACATATTTAGATTAAGGGTTAGTGCCTTGTCCAGTGGAAAAAGGCTGAAATTTCATATGTCCAGTTTCAATCTTCACAATTTATCAGGAGAAGCAATGGCTAATATACAGATTCCATGCTGTCAAGGTACTCTGTCATGCCCACATTAGAATCTGAAACTATGGGGGAAGATGAGCTGGAACAAGAGCCAACAGAGATTGAGAGGACGACTCCATTGGCCTTGGAAGAAACTGGGGAAGGGCAGAGTCAGTCCAGGCAAGGATCTTCTCAATTAGTAAGGCCTGCAGACAGGGAGGAGCGGGAGAGAGAGAGCTCAGGAAAAGAGCAATATTAATGCAATATCAGGGGTTTTCAATTCAATTGTATAAAATGCAAACAATGTGTGCTTGGGTTTTATTTTATTATTATAGTTATAATGTACACTGAAGATGGCATTGAATTTTATTGTATGAGGTGCAGTGACAATAAAGTGACAAGAAAGTAAAGTAAACTAAAGGAGGGAAGAGAGAAGGTGAAATCAAAGTAGATTGAGCCTGCTATGAAGGAGAAGAGGGCTCTGCCCCCTTTCACAAGGCATGCCTGGGAACTGAGATTTAAGGAGATGCTGGTGGGAGAGGCATTTGTCAGGAACTAGCCAGTGATAGGATTCAATTTTTTTTTTTTACTACCGGTTCTGTGGACGTGCCTTGGTGGGTATGGCTTGTGGGCATGGCAGGGGAAGGATACTGTAAAATCTCCATTCCTTCCCCACTCCTGGGGGAAGGTTATTGCAAAATCCAATTCCCTCCCCATCCCACTAACCTGCTTTCCAGCTCTGTTCTCCTGTGCAGGGCAACAAAAGGAGACCCAGCCGATCAGCTGGGACTTGGGAGGCAGAAAATAGATGGGGGCGGGGCCAGTCAGAGGTGATATTTGCTGGTTCTCCGAACTACTCAAAATTTCCACTACCGGTTCTCCAGAACTGGTCAGAACCTGCTGAATGCCACCTCTGGAACTAGCATTGAATCTGTGGAGCCTCATAGCACTTGCCAACACCCGGAGATTGCTGTACTCTTGTCTTGTTGTGCTTGGCCTGTTTAACTGCTTTGCTGAACTTCTTGCTCTGGTTACCGTTTGGCTAACGTGGCTTATTGGACTGCTGGCCCTGTTTGATGTGTGTGTAACCTTGCTTACTGGACTACTCTCAGCGGAGGCTTCTGAAATTTCATGTGAGAGCTTTGCTTCAGGACTTGTAGTGAATGTGAGAACATTTGGGGGACACAATTGGAACAATAAATGGGAGTTACACCTGTTCTCTGGTTGTGTTGCTTTCGTGCCACGTCCTGGATCATCACACGCTCTGAGATCTGTGCATTTGTCCCTATTTCTGTGAGAACTTTCAGCTTTTGTTTCATGGTCTCTAAATATCAGAATTGTGAGCTGCAGCTCTCCTTCAGGACCCTGAAATAACAACTTCAAACATTGGCACTCATATTCTAGCAAAGCTTGGCAGCTATCAGAGAACTGCAGTTTTTTTTCACTGGACTGCCTGAAATGCCTGCACTGCGGCTTTGACTGAGATGTGTTTGATTGGTCTGCTATGTTCCCAATGTCCAGAGGTGGCATTCAGCAGGTTCTGACCAGTTCTGGAGAACCAGTAGCAGAAATTTTGAGAAGTTCGGAGAATCGGCAAATACCACCTCTGACTGGCCCCACCTCCATCTATTTTCTGCCTCCCAAGTCCCAGCTGATTGGCTGGGTCTTCTTTTATTGCCTTGCACAGGAGGACAGAGCTGGAAAGCAGGTTAGTGGGGTGGGGAGGGAATGGAGAATTTGCAGTATCCTTCCCCTGCTATGCCTACCAAGCCACGCCCTCCAAGCCACGCCATGCCCACTGAGCCACACCATGCCCATCAAGCCACGCACACAGAATTATTTTTGAATCCCACCACTGCCAATGTCATATTATTCTCATTTTAAACCTTCGTGTTAAGTTGTAAGATCTCAGTTAACTTTGATAATAATAACCTGTCAACATAGTGAAAGATACTATATTGCTTCCAAGTCTCATTAGCTAAAGATTCAGGGTGGCTGATTCCTCAAATAACTTCCAGTTTCTTGGAAACTTTCCCCATATTTATTTCTTCAATGTCTCACTTATATTAATTATTTCATGTATACAAGGCAGGTTTTTCTGATGCATGCTCTGCAAAAATAAAAAATTGAAAGAGAAAAAAAAATACCTGAAGCTTTTAGAATTATTGAACTAGGTATCTGGTTTCTCTTGGACTGTGTTCATTACAAGGCATGACTGACTTTCTTTCTTTCTTTCTTTCTTTCTTTCTTTCTTTCTTTCTTTCTTTCTTTCTTTCTTTCTTTCTTTCTTTCTTTTCTTTCTTTCTTCTCCCTCCCTCCTTTCCCCCCTTCTTTACTACCCTCCATCCCTTCCCTCCTTCCTTCCCTTCCCTTCCCTTCCCTTCCCTCCCTCTCTCCATCCTTCCCTTCCTCCCTCCCTCCCTTCCTTCACTCCTTCCTTCCCATGCCTAAGGGGAAACTTCAGAGACTTAGAAGAGAGCCTTCCTAACTTCTCTGGTTGCAAAAAAAAGATAGGACTATTTCTGATAGTTTACAGAGTTTATTTATTTATTTAATTTTATTTTATTTGTCAATTGCTTACAAGATAATAGGTATAAGAATAAACATTGTTTATGCTTTTAACTTTCTTCTTTTCCTTTTTTTTTTCTTTCTCTTCTTGTTCTTTTTCTCTCTACTTCCCTTTCTCTCTCCTCTCTAATTTTTTTTCTTTTTTTGCTTTCCTTTCCTCCTTTCCTTTCTTCAGTTTATTTGTGTATGTATTGTTGGTTGGTTTTAATTGTAAAATTAATAAACTATATTTTTTTTTTTAAAAAGAATAAACATTGTTATGAATACATGGATACATATAAGAAAAATAAAAGAAACAATAGGACAGGGATGGTAGGCATGTTGGTGCGCTTATGCACACCCCCTACAGACCTCTTAGGAAAGGGGTGAGGTCACTAGTAGACAGTCTAAGGTTAAAGTTGCAAAGTTTGCAAAGTTCTGTTAAGGTGGTCTTAGAGTAAAATAGGTCATGTTTCCAGTTTGGTCTGCCTGGGAAAGGCTGACACTGTTTCTCTTGGAGATCTCTTTTCAACATATATAGAAAAAATCCGGACCAATTGCTCAGTGAGGGATACTTATTCTCCTTTGTTGAATCAAGCATAAATTTGATGCAAACTTTGACATTTTCAAGAATTTTGGCTCAGGGATAATTGTCTGCCTCTGGGAACAAGTTGGCTATGTTTACACAAACTAGTGGATCCAATTATCTATTTCCTTGTTGCAAAATTTTACTCCTATGCTCTACCATGTCAAGATGACAGAAGTCCTGGTCAAAGAGGGAGAGGATGTTTTTGTCATTCTCCCAGTTGCTGTCACCTCCTAGCAATCTCTGTCTTTTTCTCTTGGGAAAAAAAATGTGTTAACTTGCTCAGGGAAATTTGAGGGGCTGCCACAAAGAAGAGGGGGTCAACTTATTTTCCAAAGCACCAGATGGCAAGAACCAAGAAGAGAAGCAACCTGGAATTAAGGAGAAACTTCCTAAAAGTGAGAAGAATCAACTCATGGAAGAGCTTGCCTTCAGAAGTTGTAGGTGCTTCATCACTGGATGTTTTTAAGAAGAGACTGGACAGCCACATATCTGGAATGGTATCCTATCTGAAGTTTCCTATTTGACCAAGGAATTGGAATAGAAGAACCCCAAGATCCTATTAGAAATTCAGTCAAAAATAAACATTCTTGGTGAAATTATGTGTTTGATTAATGCAACCTGGAAATGATTGTCTCTTGTATTAGAGTGTCAGAGAGTGTCAGAAGAGTGTTGATTTCATTGAGAGCCACATCAGGGTTGTATTTGAGCTTGGGGGGCCAGGGTAATCATGGCCAGGGTAGGCATGGCTGGGGTGGGCATGGTCAGATCAACATTACTCATGTTGAGGGCGCCTGTGGTGGCCCAAGTGCTCTGCCAGTGAAAATGGGCTCCCAATATCCATTTTTGCTGGCAAAGGCACTGTGGGCCAGTCCTTCACAGTTTCCTGTGGGTCAGACCTTAGCATCCCACAGGCTGGATCCGGCCCCTGAGCATTGAGTTTGACACCCCGGTTTACTATAAACCCAGTATATTTCAAAATGTTCAAACTTGCAGCCGAAATTTTATAAGTGGAAAGAAAAAAATGTTCTAGAAGAAATTGATTAGCACAGAAGCTGCTATCTGTACTTTTTTTTTTTTTTTTACCAAGAGACTGTTTAGTATACAACAGCAATCAGCCTGAAAGCATGAATTCTCATTTGTATTGCTGCATTCAGAATTGTATTTACAGACATATGCCTCGAGTAGTTGGCAATGCAATACCTCTCTTTAAAAAGGGAGAATCTATTCATATCATTTAAATACAGCAATATTTCCAAACACAGACACAAACACACACAAACAAATGGGTGAATATAGCTGTCAAGGAATCTTCCATTTTGAAACACCACTAAGCATCTTCCACGGGAAGGATGAAGAAAACTTATTGAAAAAGAATACCTTTCAGTCTAATTCATATCCTATGAATTAAGATTTTTTTTTAAAAAGACCACAATAAGGCCTGTTTATTCACAATTTCTCCTAAAGGCTGGCATCTGTTCAAGAGAAAAATATTTAGGCATATTGATAAGAAAAATAGGAAATGTAATATTGTTGGAGGTGGGAATCTTCTTCATTGGAACTGTGACAATTGTAGTCAAATAATGAGGTGAGGGAGAATCTTAAAAAAAGTTTACCCAGCTAGAACCCCCTTAAGAAAAAAAAATCTTAAATATATATGTTTAGGGTGACAGGCATTTGAGACAGCCATTTTAAAGCCGTTCCAGTTTTAAATGAGGGGGAGAATTGAAATTCTGCTGAGAATAAAAACATGAGTTCCATCTATATTATTTGAACCAAAACATTTCCAGCCCAAAACACTTTTTGCACCACTTCATGTTATGGGCTTCATAAGTGGATTCTCTTTTTGAAATGTAAGTGGGTGTAGAAGGTTGGGACAAACAAGTTAAGAGCATGTAGAGTGCAGTTGTAGATAGATTTGACAGTGGCAATGGTGGTGCAGTAGTTGGACTGGTGCAGTAGCCTAGAGGTGGAGCTCTCACCTCACAATCAGGAGGCTGTGAGTTCGATCCTAGGTAGAAGCAGATATTTCTCTCTCTGGGTGCAATGGGAATATATCTGCTGTACAAAGTTCCGCTATGGTGACAGGAAGGGCATCTGTCCATTAAAACACTCTGCTAGCTCTATTCAGTTGCCCAGACTCCACCCTGCAAAGGATTATGGAGTCATAAATGATTATGATGATGAATGGTGGCACAGTAGTTAGAATCAAGGGTGTAATTCAAAAATTCCTTCAACCGGTTCACTGTTCGGTTCCAGGGTGGGGGTGGCCATGGTGGGCATGGCCTATCAGAACTTCTGGAAGGGGCATTTTTTGCCTTCCCCGGGGTCAGAAGGCTTCCCTCAAACTTCTGGAAGGGCAAACATGGCCTCCTCCAGGGTCCGGAGTCCCTCTGGTAGCCAGAAACAGGCCCGTTTCCAGACTTCCGGAACTTCAAAGAGGGCTGATTTTTGCCTTCCCCAGGGTCCAGAGACTTTCCTTAGGCCTCTGGGAGGGTGAAAATGGCATCCCCTGGTCCAGAGGCCCTCCAGAAGTCAGAAATAGGCCCATTTCCGGACTTATGGAAGGCCCATTTTTCGCCCTCAAGAGCCACCGTGCAAACCCTGCCCTTGCCTTCATACAAAATAGGCCATGTGGAAACTCCTGGGAGGGGCAGGGTGGGAGGATCAGGGCCAGCCAGTCGGTTCAACCACTGGTTCAGCAAACCAGATGCAAATTTAATATTCGGTTTGCCCGAACCTGTCTGCCCTGGTTAGAAGGCAGAATTGCAGGCAAAATCTGCCAAAAACTCGCAGTTTGATCCTGACAGGGCAAAATGAGGAGTCAGATTGTTGGGAGCCAATATGCAAATAATGCTTACATCGTAAACCAACCATAAAGTGCTATAAAGCACCATGGAGTGGTATATAAGTCTAAATGCTATTGCTATCTTCTAGTGGTGCTTTTCAGTCTATGGAACGAGGTCCCAATAAATTAACATTCTGTGAGTATCAGCCGCTCAGTGCCCTTAAGGCCAGGAAGCCTTTAGAAATTACATGTTAAAAATAAAAGAAGCAAGGTCTGAAAGTCATATGGCCAATTAGGCCTGGCGGTAAAATGAATATCAAGGGCATCATACAAAGACGAGATGTAGGTCAATTCAGTCTGGTCAGCAGGTGTGTAAAAGAGGATTTGCTGACAGAAGAGAGCTGTCAGTGTCAAGAGTCCAATTGAAACAATTCCCTCTGGAGACGAAGCACACCAGGAAGAATCTAACTTGAACAAGGATTAGTAAAGCAGGTTTTATAATGGCAGCAGAAAGGTGATTTATTTACAGGGCATAAATTCTAGCCGACGCTTAGCGCTTATCTGACTTGATCTTACCAGGAAGAGAATGAAAGACCAATAACTAGTTCTATTTTATTTTATTTCATTTAAAAAAAAAAACTTCACCCAATTAGATTGACCCAGACAAGAGAGACACAAAAAGTACTGGATCCTGGATGGCTAATGTCCTTCTCTCTCTCTCTCTCTCTCTCTCTCTCTCTCTCTCTCTCTCTGTAAATGTTTTATTTTGTAAAAAACAAGCATAAAAGTGATATGAGAATGCTTCCTATATTCTGTTGCTGTCTATAACTATTGCAGGTAGTCCTCCATTTATGATCACAATTGAGCCCCAAATTTATGTTGTTAAGTGAGGCATTTGTTAAGAGAGCTTTGTCCCATTTTACAACCTTTCTTGCCACAGTTGTTAAGTGAATCTCTGTGGCTAATAAGTCAGTAACCAGGTTGTTCAGTGAATCTGGCTTCCCCATTGACTTTGCTTCTGAGAAGGTTGCAAAAAAGGATCTGTTGACCTTGGGACTCATCAATGGTCATAAATATGAACTAATTGCCAAGCATTTGAATTTTGATCACATGGTCGTAAAGGTCACAACTTTGAAAAATGGTCATAAATAACAATAGCAACAGCACTTAGACTTATAAATTGCTTCACAGTGCTTTTTACAGCCCACTTTTAGCAGTTTTCAGAGTCAGCCTCTTGCCCCCAACAAATTGGATCCTCATTTTATCCACCTCAGAAGGATGGAAGGATGAGTCAACCTTGAGCCTGGTGGGATTTGAACTGCCAAATTGCAGGCAGCCGGTAGTCAGCAGAACTAACCTGACTAACCTGCAGCATTGTATTGTCATGTATTCTAGTGTCACATATGTGAAATAGGTGGCCGTACAAATTGAATAAATCAAATGAATAAATGGCTGAAGAGAAGCAGCAGCAAATCCCTCTCCCCTAAAAAAAGTTAAATTGGATTGTTTCAATCAATGTACTGTATATCAATAAAAAAGTAGATGTG
This sequence comes from Pseudonaja textilis, assembly GCF_900518735.1. The sequence goes on along the minus strand of NW_020769335.1, from coordinate 6,431,051 downwards.
AACATGAAAAGTTTTGAAAACAAAAATCCTTGGCAAAACATAAGCCTCTCTCCGCTCTTCCTCCTGAGCTAAACTTTTGCCCTTGGCTCTTGTTAGACTTCTCAGCTTCAGTGAAAAATGAATGGCTAATCCAGAGAGAAAGCACACGAGAAGAAGCATTCAGTGGTGAAACAACTACAGCGGTTGAGAAAATTAGAAACAATTGGAGAGGGTTTGAAAACTTGAATATAAAGAGGCTTATATGGAAGATTAATAGTTTGCCCCATAAATTGAAATGTGTTTCAAACATGGGCAAATATTGGTAAAGTCTTGCTGACTCACTAAAAAGTGAATTCAGGTTTAGACAGCTTCTCAAGTGAGCAAAAACACTACTTGAAATCCTAGAGAATGTTGTGTAAGATAATCCTGAGCTGGATAAACTTCTCCTGAAATATTTTAGCTTCTGCACAGCCGTGGAGAAATCTGCTAAAAAAAATGAAGTCTGTTCCTTAGATACTAAAGCATCTAACTTTTAAGGGTGGACAGCAATTTGGATTTGAAGGTAAAAAGATGCTTCAGATTTCACAGAGGCATGAACATAACATCTCTCTACAACTATTTAAAATAGTTATTGTCGGTTTTGGAAATCATATTATACTTAGAAGCTTCCACACTGCCACATATTTGTGCCTGGGAATTTGGGAGTGGGGATATCTAGGGAGGTGGAAATTTAGACATAACAACATTCTTCTTCTAAAGTCAAGGACAAGTTATCCTGCACCAGAAAAGGAGTGGTTGGAGGAATGTCTCCAGCTGGAATGATTGGACCATGTGATGGACTGGTGGGTGCAGGGGATAGGTTTTTGATTTTCAGTTATGAAGGGAAAACCTGGAATTCTCAGATTTGGATTTTTCCAGATGTGCCAATATGACTTATCTAATAAATTCTTATTTGGATGGACTTTGTTTCTGAGTGCTGAATGGAAATGAGGAGTTTCACTGGAACACGGACATTAATCCGAATCTTGACACCTATGTCTTTTTCTAGTCTGCTATTCCTTTGATTTATTTATTTGATTTTTATAACTGCATATCTCAACATGTACCAAGGATAGCTTTGGTTAAAAGAGCCACAACGACCTATCGTTACTCTAATTACCCTGAGCTTTTAATCTCTCCTATAATTTAAACTAGAAAACTAAGATCATGGCATTTGGCCCTCTCAATTCCTGGCAAATAGATGGGGAAGAAATGGAGGTAGTGACAGATTTTATTTTCCTGAGCTCCAAGATCACCACAGATGGGGACTGAAGCCAATAAATTAAAAGACGCTTGCTCCTGGGGAGGAAAGCTATGGCAAATCTAGACAGCATACTAAAAAGCAGAAACATCACCCTTCCAACAAAAGTGCATATAGTGAACGCTTTGGTTTTCCCAGTTGCAATTTATAGCTGTGAAAGTTGGACCATAAGGCTGAGCACCAAAGAATTGAGGCCTTTGAACTATGGTGCTGGAGAAGACTGCTACGAGTCCCTTGGAATGCAAGGCGATCAAACCGGTAGGTCCTGGAGGAGATCAACCCTGATTCTTCTTTAGAAGGCCAGATCCTGAAGATGAAACCCAAAGACTTTGGCCACCTAATGAGAAGGAGGGACTCACTGGATAAAAGCCTAATGCTGGGAATGATTGAGGGCAAAAGAAGAAGAAAGGGATGGCAGAGAATGAGGGGGCTGGATGGAGTCACTGAAGCAGTAGGCATGAACTTAAATGGACTCCAGGGGATGGTGGAAGGCCTGGAAGTCCATGGGGTTGCGATGGGTCAGACATGACTTCACAACTAACAACAACATTATTTAAACATAATATGTAGCAAGTGCGAAGTGACCTTCTCAATGGGCTCAGAGATTTCAGAATTTAATCAATCACCTTCTGCAATCTTTTTGGGGGCTAACCCAGTCTTTGAAATCCACTGTTCCTTAATGAACAAAAAAGTGGAGGAGAATTGCAAACAATAAAAGCCACATGTAGAGACTGAAAGAATCACTTATATATTTAAAACACACGTTCAGTAAAGCAAATCTTTTGCATAAATTACCCTGTCAGCATATCAAGCCAGAAACTGCTGGTTTATAATCTAACTGGCTTTCATGAGCTTAATGCATTTAGTCTCTTGGGCTGTGGAAAGGAAACATAAAAAAAAAGAAAGAAACGAAAGCTAGTAAATAAGAGAGTAAAAATGGAAAGTGACTGAAGAAACATTTTCAAAGATAGATTTATGGCTCAAATACCCACCATTGTACTGCTGCAGCTGTTGTTTCCCCATTAAGTTCAAGCAAAATTCACCAAAAGGAAATTTTTGGTTCTTCATAAATTTGCTGCAACTGTAGTATGCAACGTTTTGTTCCATTAGCGAAATCTCAGTATTTATCCATTCTTCTTTTTATTGTACCTTACCAGCAGGCTAATCTTCAACCTGTTGTTCTGGTCACATTGAAAAGTGTGGCTTTCTGATGACAATATTACAGGTAGTCCTCGATTTATGACCTCAGCTGACCCAAACTTTCCATTGCTAAGTGAGACATTTGCTAAGAGAGTTTTGCTCCATTTCTTACCACAATTGTTAAGTGAATCACTGCAGTTGTTAAATTAGTAACATGGCTGTTAAGCAAATCTGCTTTTCCCGTTGATTTGGCTTGTAAGAAGGTCACAAAAGAGGGTTACATGACCCCAGGACACTGCAATCATCATAAGGATGAGACAGTCATGTAGAATCTGAATTTTGATCTCATGACAGTCTGCATTTTTTTTTTTTTTTTGGAAATCCATCCATACTCCCACACCATTCAAAGGGTGTTTTCATCCCAAAGTGAATAGCTAAAAGTCTATGGAGATTCTCAGTCATCCAGGTCATGGTTGTCCCAAAGGTGCTTTTTCAGGAGGCAACTGGACTTTCTGTTTTTTACTTTGAAGACATTTTGCTTCTCAGCCAAGAAGCGTCCTCAGCTCTGACTGGATGGTGGGGAATGGAAAGATTTGTATTCCCTTATAAATTATTCTCCAAAGCACCAGAGGGCAGGACAAGAAACAAGCAAAGAGAGAAGCAACCTGGAATTAAGGAGAAACTTCATAACAGTGAGGACAAATAACCAGTGGAACAGCTTTGCCTCCAGAAGTTATGGATGATTCATCACTGGGAGCTTTTAAGAAGAGACTGGACAGTCACTTGTCTAAAATAGTATAGGTTCTCCTACTTGATCAGGGGCCAGGTCTGGAGGACTTCCAAGGTCTATTCTATATTCTATATTCTAGATTCTATATTCTAGATTCTAGATTCTAGATTCTAGATTCTAGATTCTAGATTCTAGATTCTAGATTCTATTCCATTCCTTGCAGACTACAGGAACCATTTGCACTTCAGTTTGAGATGCAGACAACACAAACTCATCTCCAACAGCCTGCACTTGTTTTGAACAGTGAAGAGACACAGGGAAGAAAACATCCTGCAGCCAAGAAGGCTCCACAGCCATTTGCACTATTCAAGTGGCCCTGAGGACACAGATAAATCTCCAAGTGGCCTCAATGACTCTCTAAAATGATCAGCTGTCTGCAAAGAACATAAATCCTTCCATTCCTCACCATCCCAGTCAGAGCTGAAGAAGCTTCTAGGATGAGAAGCAAAAATGTCTTCAAAGAAAAAACAAGAATGTCCAGTTGTCCCATCTTTGGGACAAGCATGACCTGGATGACTGAGAATCTCCAGACTTTCATGATAGTATTATTTATTCCATATCAAGATTTTCATAAGAATACTGCTGAATGGAGAAGTCCTGTTTTCTTGCAAGGGAGAGAATTTTATGCAGATAGCATTCACAAGGAAGTTGCTATTCACGCTCTGCCCAAATAAAGGCAGAAAAAAAGTCCATATGGTAATGGAATTGCTTGGTAAGTAAGCAGGTAATATTACACAGAAATATAATTATGTCAAAGGGACTGACTTGATGCTTAGCCATTCTAAATATTTAATTCTCAGGAACTCTTTGAAATCAACTGAAATTACTTTTTCCCCACTATGATTTTTAAACTGTGGTTGAAAAACATTTGCCAACTCAAAAAACAGATTTTAAAGTCATCCTTTTACTTTAGGAAGTCTCGTGGTGGATATCTTTTATTCCCCTTACAGATGCTGAGATAAGCTGACACAACCATTTTGACTAATTGTTCCCCACATCCTTATCTAACGAAATGAACAAGAGGCCTGTCGAGAAAGCTTGGAAGTTATTTGAATACCAGGTGTCATCAGAAATGATTTTTCATGCCACATAAATCTATAGCTCCGAACCTCAAGGGTTATGATTGTTTACTATCCTATAACGTTGAAGTAGATACACTTCACACCTAAGTAGCTAGTTCCCATCCTACTTATTTTGAGCATTGGCAATATTTCATTATATCTGTCTATATGCACTGGGTAAAAGTAGTACTAATAAAAAAACCTATGACAATGGTTCATGTACAGTATGGTGATCAACACATCAAGCACAGTAGAATAGATGAGTATTTTAATTTGTATAACTATTTCTCTGTGTGGAAGTTTAAATGCCACCCAGTCCATCAGTTTAACTTGTAGAGTATTCTTAGAACCACTTTAAGTAGAAACGATCTTCATTGGAAAGAGGTATATTAAAGCAAAGGTGGAGATATGAGAGATAGCTAGGGAGGGAGGGAGGGAGGGAGGGAGAGGAAGAGGTGGGAGGGAGGGATTGAGAGGGAGAGGGATGAAACCATATTTATTTATTTATTGAATTTATATTGCCACCAAGAAAGGAAGGAAGGAAGGAAGGGAGGGAGGGAGGGAGGGAGGGAGGGAGGGAGGAAAGAAAGAAAGAAGGAAAGAAAGAAAGAAAGAAAGAAAGAAAGAAAGAAAGAAAGAAAGAAAGAAAGAAAGAAAGAAAGAAAGAAAGAAAGAAAGAAAGAAAGAAAGAA
>NW_020769335.1:6414393-6426079 GCF_900518735.1 Pseudonaja textilis | reverse complement strand
GAAAGAAAGAAAGAAAGAAAGAAAGAAAGAAAGAAAGAAAGAAAGAATCAATCTTAGGAACTTGCATATTTTGCTTCCAGAAAACAGTTAGAATGTTTGAAAGTGGTATTATTAGATTAGGAAAAAAAGATTACTAAGGGGGAGGTGATCACGAGGTATAAAACCATGCATGGCTTGTAGAAAATGGAGTAAAAGAAGTAATGTCAACAAGCAAAAATATTAGGATAAAGAATCATCCAATGCCAATCTAGCTGGATGGGAGGTACTTCACAGTGAATACCAGAAAACTATGTCTCCACCAAGTGCCTAAAGATAGCAGCTGATTCAGAGATTCAGAAAATGTATGGAGGACAGATGTATTAAGGACTATAGCCCTGAAGATTCAATGTTGCTTCAAGATTGGGGACACCCTTCAAACAAGAGATAAAGGGAACCAACAACATCAATGGATTTGACACTTCCTCCTCTTTCTGAGCTCTTTGGAGGCTTCTTATTGGTCACTGTGGAAAACAATGTGTGAACTAAGATTCTTTTTTTGTTCTGCTTGATTTAACCTCTGCCACTCAATCTTCCAAAACAGCTAATTTCTCTCCATTTTTTCCTTTATATAAGAAATATGCATATTTCCCAGCCATGCATTAACAAAGTACCTGTTAGCAGATTCTTATAATCCTTTCTGTCTCCAAAAGGGTTGAGAAAATATTGTATCCATGAAGATATTAGAGGCTGTTTCCAGCCCATGAAATCCCAGAATTCTGTGAAAAGTGAATTTGTCTTTTCAACTGCTCTTTGGCTCAGTTGGAAGAAATTATTATCAGGGTTAATTATCCTATTCAAATCTCTTCTCACCTGAAGGCTTTCCCAAATACAAATAGATGTACCAGTGAGATATATTTTGTTTTGCCAGATAAAGATGTGTGATATGCATAACAATGTTAAAATGTTCAAAGCAGAATGCCAGAACTTGGGAGAAACAGGTAAAAAAACTGGAGATTTTCGATCAGAGCAGGACAGCTTCAAACTCTAGAGAAGAAACTCAGAATCATGGTTGATTCAGCCAAATTGTGACAGAAGTTGTATTCCAGATACATAGGATACTAAAGTATATGGAAGGCTCAGCTTATAACCACAATTGAGCCCAAAATTTCTGTTGCTGAGTGAGACATTTGTTTTGAGTTTTGCCTCATTTTATGACCCTTCTTGCCACAGTCGTTAAGTGAATCATTGCAGAAGATCACTGACAAGATGGCTTGTCAGAAGATCACAAATGGTGACCCCAGGGTATTGCAACGGTCATAAATATGAACCAATCGCCAAGCCTCCAAATTTTGATCATGTGACTTTGGGGGATGCTGCAGTGGTCATAAGTGTGAAAAATGGTCATAAGCCTCTGTGATTGAACAATCACTAAATGAACTGTTGTAAGACAACCACGACCTGTAATTTGTTGAAAATATTGTCCATGTGCACCCCCCCAAGCTCCACTTTTGGGCACCCCTTGGGCCTCAGGGAGGCTGTTTTTGCTCCCAGGAGGCTTTCCTGAGGCCCAGGAGGCCAAAAATGGAGCACTGAGGGGGCACAGCTCCCCTGCGCTTCATTTTTGGCTTCTTAGGCCTCAGGGAAGCCTCCTCGGTGAAGCAGTAAGACAGCGAGGGGGATTCCGGCACATCTGATCATCGGAACAGCTGATCGTCAGGAGCTGGAAAAAAAGAAATACTGTTTCGTCCGAATCGGTAGCTACTTTTTTACTACCAGCTTTGCTGAACAGTAACATTTTTTTACTACTGGTTCAGTGTTTATATTTCTCTTAGCTAGTAGGTCAAATCCTACAGACAGAGAAACATGGACAGATAGTTGCTTCTGAATCATGGTTTCCAGACAAGCAGAGTAAATGGAATTAAACTATGCAAGCTGCTGTAATTTGTATGCCTGCTTTGCTCTGGGAACCTCCAAGATGATTATACTTCTCTTCACACATAAAGTCCACTAAATTAGACTGAAATGGCAAAAGCCTGTATAATTTACCTTCAACATAGATCACTTCCTAACTTCTATTATCCTGCTTACCAAGTATAACTTAAAATGCATGTAGTTACCTAATGCTAACAACACTTGTTTGCCTCTATGGGCTTTTGTGGGCATCTCTGTCAAAGCTACAACTTGTTGAAAAATGGTAAGACATAATAAATCAATCAAATTTTCATATTGGGGGGTTGGCATAGCTTGTATTTTGATGGTGTGCCATTAACCGGGAAAGGAAGGGAAGGATCAATTAATATGGGTTTTTTTGTCAAGAAGTTACAATTCTTTTCCTCTTCCCTGTGTTATATGATAGTTTTCTCATACAATCTGAGGACCTTGATTGTTGGGGGCAATATGTTGACTCTGTAAACCACTTAGGGAGAGCTGTAAAGCTCTATAAAGTGGTATATAAGTCCAAGTGCTATTGCTATTGCTATACTAATTGTTTCTACCTTCATTCCATTCCATTTCCCATTTCCCACTTATAAAAGAATAACAGAGTTGGAAGGGACCTTGGAGGTCTTCTAGTCCAATCCCCTGGTCAGGAAACCCCCTGCTCAGGAAATCTGTTCAGCAAACCCTATACCACCTCAGACAAATGTTTGTCCAATCTCTTCTTAAAAACTTCCATTGTCGAAGCATTCACAACTTCTGGAGGCAAGCTGTTCCACTGATTAATTGTCCTAATTTTTACTTAGTCCTAGGTTGCTTCTCCCCTTGATCAGTTTTCATTCAGTGCTTCTTGTCCTGCCTTCAGGTGTTTTGGAGAACAGCTTGATTCTCTCTTCTTTGTGGCAAACCCTGAGATATTGGAACACTGCTATCATGTCAACCCTAGTCCTTCTTTTCACTAGACTAGACATACTCAATTCCTGCAACCATTATATGTTTTAGCCTCCAGTCCCCCAATCATCTTGGTTGCTCTTCTCTGTATTTTTTCTAGATTCTCCACTTTAGAAGATACCTTTTTTCATAACCATTTGTTTCAACCATTCAGTCATGACCGTAACTTTGTCGCTTGTATCCTTATGATTTATATGGACTTTTTCCTAGTATGATTTGATTGCTTGTTGTACCCCATGACTATCATTAAGTGTTGTATCTTACGATCCTTGATTCTTGATGAATGTATCTTTTCTTTTATGAATACTGAGAGTATTTGCACCAAGACAAATTCCTTGTATGTCCAACCATACTTGGCCAATAAAGAATTCTATTCTATTCTATGTCTGACTCTTGGTGACTTTATAGGCAAGTGTTCTTCATGTTACCCTGTAAATCACACCTTCTTTCAATTGTTGGATGTTCAATTTTATATCAGATTTGATGGTACCAAGCCAGCATGTTCTTTGCTTGCCTCTCCTTCTCATTCCACTAACCATTCTTAGCCTCATTGCCTTTTCCAATGAATTTGCATGCCTGGGATGGCTAAAATAAATCAGACATGTCTTGTGATTTTAGTTTCTAGTGATGTGTCTGGTTTTATACAATATAACACCTCTTCTGTTAGTTAATCCAGCTGTCCTTAGTAATTTAATAATTTACAGTAATTTTCACCAGCATCACAGTTCAAAGGTGTCAATTCTTCTTTGACCAGCCATTCTAAGTGTCCAACTCATTCATTTATTTACCTCCACATAAAATACACACATTCCTTTAATTTTGTTTGTTTGTAGCAATAGCAATAGCATTTAGACTTATATACCATTTTACAGTGCTTTACAGTTTACAGAGTCAGCCTATCGTCCCCAACAATTTGCACCCTCATTTTACCCACCTCAGAAGGACGGAAGGCTGAGTCAGTCTTGAGCCTGGTGGGATTTGAACTGCCAAATTGCAGGCAGCCAGCAGGCAGCAGAAGTAGCCTGCAGTACTGCACTCTAACCACTGCACCACCATGGCAAATCCTTTTCTTTCAGCACTGTTGTAACTTTGAATGGTCACTAATTGAACTGTTGCATGTTGACCTATAATATAATTACTATTACAATATACTACATATTATTCTTCAATCGCTATAATATTAATGCTTATTTTCCATCCTATTACTACTGATTATATGATGCTCTGTATTATCACTAATACTCTACTAACTATTAATATATACTGCTCTATACTATTGCTGGTATATGCAGGACCATTTCTTTCTTAAGCCTGTTATGTCTTAAGCCCTCTTTCTCTGGTGCTTCTTCTTCTAGTTCTGCTAATGACCAGCATGTAGAGATCTTGCACCTTATTTACATTGTGTTTTGTCATGCAGTACTGCACCCTAATCATTGTGCCACCATGGCTCATAACACACCAGGTATGTTCTTCTTAATTTCCCCCAAAATGTTTAAGGTCTTTACAAATAATAATTAAGACCTCACGATAAGCAATCCATTTCTTACTTGTCAATGCTTCATAGAAAAACCACAACAATATTAATCAGTGACTGCAAGGAGGGGACCCAATATGTAACCTGGATTTTTGTAGCTGTCTGAAAGACTTCACACATTGAAGCTGACCTGACTTCAGGTAGAGCATTGTTCTGAAGAAATTATGGTTATTCTATACCCCTAACTACATACCAGACTATGTTAAAAAGCAGCCAATAGTACGTAATTCTGGACTTTATTTTCATCTGTGTTCCAATATGGGAAACGGATCACATTCCATTAGGAAGTCTACCTAGCAAATTTACATTAAATTGGAAGCCAGTTTTGTTATTGATGCTGCAAGTAAAGTTATTACCATGTTAAATGATTACTATGCATCTTATTACTATGCATATTGTAGAGAGAACATTAAAAAATAATATAGGATACACACCAAAAAATAAATAAATAGCAAATTAGGCCCTGAAAATTATACTTCATTGCAATGGCTTAGGTGTGCTCCATTAGCTGGCATGATTGACAGCACAGAACTATTTTATATGAATACATTCATATACTTCCTACTTTAATAGCAATAGGATTACTATTATTATTATTTTTGTAATGTTCATCCTTCTTTGTTCAATGGAGGAGAAAAACTATGCAAGTTTCCCCTTTCGAGTATACTATGCATATTTTATGTAACTTAGTTGGGGTTTTCTAGAACTTTTTTTGTTAGATGTTTATATTATTCCTGCCTAATTATATCACCAGGGTAAAAGCTAAAAATGCAAGCAACCTTGAACCTAAAATAATTGTATCTACTTTAGTCAACATAAAGCATTATCATCTGTAACCTCAGTATTCCTACTATTAGGTAATTGCACATTTATTATTTATTAATTTGTCTCTATCGAGGTTTCGTTTGCCATGCCGGTCGAGAATGACTCTGACTGGCATATATTTCTCGCATAATCAAATTACAGTGAAATAAAATGAAATATCTAACCAAGCATGCATTAGCTTTCTCGTACTGTTCTATTTATTTATAATCAACATTTCGAGGTGGCACGGTAGGCAGAAGTCTATTTATTTTAGAGGAAAAATATTATTAAGCCTGTGGACCTCTAGAAATTGTTGTGCAATTTCCTTCAAGATGTGCTTGTCTCTGTGTGCAAGAATAGCACCTTCCTTTATTCGCTTCCCTTCTTAAGCTTTACATAAGCTTAGAAAGATTTAGCTGTTGCTTTCATTGGCTTCAGTGACTGGATTAGAACATAGAATTGTTCAGACCTTGAAGCAAGGAACAGACTTCCTGCAAAGGAAAACCCCTCTTTATTTACACATTGGGAATTAACTGCATTCACCAACAGAAAGTCCAGGCAAGAGTCCTGCAAGAAGTTAACTGAAACAATAGTCCTCATCAGCTCATTATGATAAATGCAAGTCCATGAGCTCCTAGCCAGGAGGCTGCAAATTAAGTCAGTTCAAACAGAGAAATAAACAAACTTCAGTTCTGGCAAGGCAGTCTTTGTCGCATGAAACACACAAGGAGCAAACTTTCAAGAAATGTGAATGGTTGTCTGTAACAACCAAACCACTCCCCTTTCTTCCTATTTAGTCCCCAGCCAGGAGGGGCCATTCAGCATCCACACTTGTTTTGCTTCCCGAGCTGTCTCATTGTCTTCTGTTGTTCACCTCTCCTATCTGCTCTGTGCACACATGCATCTGGAACAGGCCCCAGCTGTTCCTCCTCCTCACTCATCTCTGACTCCAAAGGCTGCTGCCTCTCTGGCTGGGAAATGCTGGATGACCCTGGTCCTATCTCTATGTCCGATGCTGAGCATCCACCAGAGCCTTCCCCAGGCTCCGAAACTGGTCCAAGTTCTTCCCCAACCTCCTTATTGTCTGAGTCAACTGGCAACTGGCAGGCCCTTGGAAGTCTTTTAGTTCAACTCCCTGCTTGAGCAGGATACCTTATATCATTTTAAACAAAAGGCTCTCCTGTATCTTCTTAAAAACCTCCAGCAATGGAGCACCCACAACTTCTGAAGGCAAGCCGTTCCACTGGTTAATTGTTATCACTGTCAGGAAATTTCTCCTTAGTTCTAGGTTGCTTCTCTCCTTGATTAGTTTCCATCCATTGGTTCTTGTCTTGCTTTCTGGCGCTTTGGAAAATAGGTTGGCCCCTTCAAATATTGAAACACTGCTGTTATGTCTCCCTTAGTCCTTTGTTTCACTAGACTAGACCAAATTATTTTGCTTTCATTTTTTCTAACTCACATAGAAGTCTGGGCTCAGTTCCACAGAAGGTCTAATGACTTCTTCCAAAGCGTTTTCAAAGCTTGCATAGCCTTAAAAAACAATTGCCCCACTAAAGATTAGTTAATTTGACCTAGAACAAAGAGATAGTGATAATTACTGTGGAAAAGGAGGTGACAAAAGTAATATCAGGTTTTTGCTTTAGTGCATAATACATTGTGAAATACATTGTGAATACATTGTGAATATTCACCTTGAACAACGAATGTGATGTTGAATAGGATAACAGAAAAAACATCAAAACCAATGCAAGGGGGGAAAAAATCCCCATGTAATGTATTCTTGCTAAAATACTCCAGAATAATAATTTTTTAAAAAAAAAAAAGGATCCAGAAGGAACAGAACATGAAAATATCATCAGAACAAGTCTGGCAAATAAAAGATGTGAAGATTTGATTATTCTGGCTACACATTGGAACAAAAACAACAATAAGCAAACAAAACCCCTCTGTATTAAACAATAGACCTATCTACTACTAACTCATGGAGTATTTGCCAATTTCTAGCCATGTTTCTATCCGTTCTTTTTCAAACTTATCATTGTAACGTATTAAAAAATGATTTTATCATTTATATGGTTTGGCTTTAGAAATTGTTACTGCTGCATATCATATAAGCCTTAAAGCTTCTAGTCTCTTTCTCTGACCTTACTGCCACCATAAATAATTTGATGGCATGCCTTATCCCTCCAGACACAACTCATAATGTAAGAAGGGGCATGCAACTCTCAGGTTTCCACAATTGTGTGCGAGTGTGTGTGTGTGTGTGTGGATGTTCAATTCAAATGGGATTCTCCTCAAGATCAGTTTGCTTATTTTCTTTTTTGCTCTATTTCAGAGGTTGTGCTTCTTTTATTTACTTTGAACTCTTTTTTTCACATGTTTTATAAACTAGAGAATTCACTTGAAGCATTTGTCCCACTGCTTCCCTGCCTGATTTTCTCTTTCACAATTTGCTATTTCACTGACATTTTTCCGCAAGGCCATCTCTTCTTTTTTTCTTTCTTTCTTTTCTTTTTCTTTTTGGCATGTATTTCACATACTGTAGCTGTTGGAGGTCAATGAAATCACACAGATGTGTTTGTTGCTTGACAATGGAATACTCCTGACAAATTTCACCAGTGAATGGAGAATCAACAAGAAAAACCAAAAGGTGAATGTTTTACATCTGTTCATGTCTCACCTCTAGATAAGACTTTTGGTGGAATCCATTCAAATAATTGAAACTAGAGAAATTAATCAATGGTTGAAGAAAAAAATGAGTCAATTCAATATGTTCCTTTGCTAATTTAGAATGGGCCTGAGGTAAAACAGAGATAAAATCGGCAAACGGCTCAGTAGAGTGTGAAAGAAAGATTAGTAAAGTATTAGAATTGATCAGAATCAATTCAGTTAATAATGATAATGGTAGATAGATACAAGATGCAAACAAGTATATGTCTAAACTGTTAAGCGTCTAGCATAATTCAACAAAGCTCAGATTGTGTACTCAAGAAAGAAATTCCTTATTCAATGGAAAAGAGCTTCTTCGTGAATAAGTCCACTGCGTAAAAATATAAGAAAAGGACTTAGAAGTGTGGGATGAAGGTCCATTGATAAAATATTATGTTGCATTAAAATCTGTTCATCTGAGAACAGTATCCTTCTCTGGATCTATACAAAACATGCAAAGGTACTCAGATGATCAATGCAGCTACTAAAAGGCCCTCACAAGGTCTTAGGCTAAATGTGAAACTTAGAAGGAAAGTTATTTCGGAAAAATGGAGAGTCATTAGTTACTTAAATACATTAAGTACTAAATACTTAATGTATTTACATTCCATGACTTTGTGAAGTGGTTTTTTTTTTTTTTTTTGGCAGCTATATGACTAAATGGTCATCATCAGAGGTGGCCTCAGAGGTGATATTCAGCAGGTTCTGACCAGTTCTGGAGAACCGGTAGCGGAAATTTTGAGTAGTTTGGAGAACCGGCAAATACAGCCTCTGATTGGAGGTTTTACAGTATCCTTCCCCTATCTCGCCCACCAACAGAACCAGTAGTAAAAAAATTCGTAAAAAAATAGTAAAAAAATTTGAATCCCACCACTGGGTGGGCTTAAAATTTTTTAGAAAAAGCTTATCTGCATGGTTACTGGTGGGTGTGGCCATGGTGGGCGTGGCCTAATCAGCCTCCTGAACCATGGTGGCGGGGTGCCCTCCCCAGGCTCTCAAAACAGAAAAACAGCCTCCCTGGGTTCCAAAGACTCTCTGGAAGCCGGAAACAGGCCCATTTCCGGACTTCCTGAACTTCCGGGAGGCCCGTTTTTCACCTTCCCTGAGCCTCCACACATGCCTTGCGCTTACCTGCCTCCAAAATAGGCTGCCTGGGGACTCCTGGGAGAGGCGGGGTGGGTGGGTGGGGCCAGCCAGGAGTGGGATTGGGGGATTCTCTAAACTAAACAGAATCTTGGCAAGGGGCTCTCCTGAACCCCAGTAGCCCACCCCTGTTCATCATTATTATTTCCTTTTCTGAAAGAGAAAATTCAGAAAATTTTTATTTATTGTAGAATACCTGATGCCACCAGACTTGAAATTCTAGACCTAGAAAAGCTAGAACTATGCCGCCTTCAGTCCGATCTAAGTATGGTATATAAAATCATATATTACAATGTCCTCCCTGTCAATGAATACTTCAGCTTCAACCATAACAACACAAGAGCAAACAACAGATACAAACTCAAGGTTAATTGCACCAAACTTGGTTGCAGGAAATACGCCTTCAGCAACAGAGTGGTCAATGTCTGGAATACTCTACCTGACTCTGTGGTTTTTTTTTCCCTAAACCCCAAAAACTTTAACCTTAGACTGTCTACTATTGACCTCACCCCTTTCCTAAGAGACCTGTGGGGGCTATGTATAAGCTCACCAATGTGCCTACCATCCCTGTCCTATTGTTTCTTTTATTTATCTTATATGTATCCATGTATTCATATCTATGTTTTTACTTATACCTATTATCTTGTAAGCAATTGACAAATAAAAATAAATAAAATAAATAAAATTCCTTTTCTACAGTAAGGGGAGGGGAAGGGAGAGGACAGGGGAAGGGAGGGGAGGACAGGGGAGGGGAGGAAAGAAGATGAGAGAAGAGAAGAAGAGGGGAAAGGAGAGGAGTGGAGAGGAGAGGAGAGGAGAGAAGAGAAGAGAAGAGAAGAGAAGAGAAGAGAAGAGAAGAGAAGAGAAGAGAAGAGAAGAGAAGAGAAGAGAAGAGAAGCCACAGCTGAATGTACTTCTAAGATTAATCATCCAGACTGGACATTTTCACTATCACGAAGAACTCTTAATTATAATGAACAAGGTATGCTTCCCCTTCCCTTCTATGTAATAGACAGGCGAGATTCTCTCCATGGATTCTGATTTTCTGAACATTAAAGAAAAGGAAATATTTTGACCTTATTTTTTTCAGGTGAAGCGTTCAGAAGCTATGAACCTAGATACCTTCAAAATAAGAGTCAAGAGATCAACAGATTTCTCTTTCGTTGGCCTTTGTGACTTCACACTGCACAATTTATAATCTTCTATGTGTCTTAGCCAGGAACAAAAAGAGAGAGGGAGGGGAAGAGAGAGGAGGCTAGGGGGAGAGAGAGAGCTTAACAATTGCAATGTTCAGTTCAGCAAGTCGTAAGCCTCTACCTTCAACTGAAAGGGTACAAGTCAAATGAAAATGAGATTGCTGCTGGAGCAGCTCTCCATAATTTCATGGTTTACATGCAGAAATCTCTGTGGCTTGGACTTAAGGCCTGGAGAATTTAAAAACAATGGTAATTCACTAGAAGGCATCAATTTATTATTTACAAACAAACAAAGAAGCCTCAAGCATATTTATCAGGGATACAATCCAGATAACAGCTTGGGCAGTAAGATCATTTGTGAGATGTGTTATTAGTTTGCATTCTGTACAGTTGCTAAAATCAGATGGTAGTTCTCTAATCTTCCCCAGCCCCTCAGGGGAAAAACAAAAGCAAAACTTCATTAGTCCCAAAGGTGCTTTTTCAAAAGGCAACTGGACTTTGTTTTTCCTTGAAGATGTGTCTCTTCTCATCCAATAAGTTTATTCAGTTCTGCCTGAATGATGAAGGGTAGATGGATTTATATTCCTGGGCTAACAACCAGATGACTGCAAGGAAATATACATCCTTCAATCAGAACTGAAGATGCTTCTTAGATGAGAAGTGAAACATCCAATCCAGTTGCCTTTTGAAAAAACACCAAAGATAGATTTTACACTATAAGGAAAAAGAGGATAGGATAAACCTATAGCAGTGATATGTAGATATATGTAAAGATTAGGTGTGTGTATATGGCATAAATTAAGGGTTAGGGGAAAAAAAGAGATCTTACAAACTGCGGAAGATGAGAATGTTTTTAATTGCTTTCTATACTTTCTGTCTATTTTCCTTTCTTTTTTCTTCTTTTTCTTTCTTTTCTTTCATTTGTGTATGTGTTGTTGGTTTGTTTTAATTGTAAAATTAATAAAATTTATTTATTAAAAAAAAGAAAAAGAAAAAAACACCTTTGGAACAACTTTGATCTGGGTGACTGAGAATCTCCATAGACATTTGCAGAAACTGGGTATGTCTAGTTTAATGAAAAGGTGTTCCAATATCTCAGGGGCTGCCACAAAGAAGAGGGAGTCGAGCTGTTCTCCAAAGCACCTGAGGTCAGGAAAGAAGCAATGGGTGGAAACTAATGAAAGAGAGAAGCAACCTAGAACTAAGGAGATACTTCCTGACAATAAGAAGAATTAATCAGTGGAACGATTTGCCCCCTGAAGTTGTAAATGCTCCAACACTGGAAGTTTTTAAGAAGAGATTAGATAACCATTTGTCTGAAGTGGTGTAGGGTTTCCTGCCTAGGAAGACCACAAAGGTCCCTTCTAACTCTATTATTCTCTTCTCTTCTCTTCTCTTCTCTTCTCTTCTCTTCTCTTCTCTTCTCTTCTCTTCT
>NW_020769335.1:6390960-6406115 GCF_900518735.1 Pseudonaja textilis | reverse complement strand
TCTTTCTTTCTTTCTTTCTTTCTTTCTTTCTTTCTTTCTTTCTTTCTTTCTTTCTTTCTTTCTCTTTCTTTCCTTCCTTCCTTCCTTCCTCTCTCCTTCTCTCCCACCTCCTCTCTCTCCTCCCCCTTCCTCTCCTCCTCCCGCCCTTCCTCTCCTCCTCCCCCTTCCTGTCCTCCTCCCCCTCCCCTTCCCCCTCCCCCTCCTCCTTCTCATGTCAATTATAAAAATCCTTTGGATATATTCTGTATCTGAACCAAAGGAAAATAATCTAACATGAAAAGTTGTTTTAGTTGCAATTCCCCACCCCACCCCAAATCTGATCTCATAAAATAGAATGGCATTGAAGGCAATTTCCATGCATGCACATGTATGTGTAGGTGGGTGGATGGTTGCATGTCTATGTGTATTTTTTCTCAAAGTTTCATTTGATTTGTTAATTGTATCAGTATATATTTCTACAGACTGGGTTACATGATGATTGGAGCAGACACGTTAAAATAAATTTACATGTTATAAAAAAGTACAAGAAACAAACTGAACAAAGGCACTTTTATTGAGAATTCTCTTCTGTAAAATAAATGGACTGATAGCTGTAACATTCGGAAGTGGCTTTTAGAAAGCATGTAACTAATTTATTTATAGAAAATCCATTCAGGCTGAGATGTGCTGTAAGGGGAATGAAAGATTAATTGTATTTTTTTATGATTAATAAAATCAAAGAAAAAACATTGACTCAGCTCCCTCACTTCCCAGTTTATTAAGGATCCTTTGACAAAATTATTACAATGTTTAAATTTCAAAGAAAAAATATTAAACACTCTTCTTAGCTTTATTCTTTGTACACATTTGCATCATTATGCATTTCCATAGAAATGGATTTTTGAATAGAGTAAAAATGGTTTCTAAAAAGGTTTGTTCAACTCAAGAGTCAATAAGGCATATTTATCCTGCATCAAGATGCAGCTCACAATAGGTCAGATTTTTTCAGTTCCTGTACAAGTAGGAGTGATTGAAAAAAAACTGAATTAAAAAAGTAATAAGTAAATGAATCAGTCAATAGGAAGAGAGAATTAGCCATTGATACTTTGTATAGGCATAAGACGCAATGCTTGTCTTTCGTATTTTCATTAAATTCCTATATGTGATTTATAGCAACTTCATCTAATCAGCAGCTATCACAGAAGTGATAGAAAACATGTCCCATTTGTTAGTTAGGCACAACTAGCCATAAGATGCTAGTGACTTTGTTTTACTGGATCTAGAAGTCTGGGATGAACACCCTTCAAATAGATTGGGAATATGAATGGATTTCCAGAAAAAATCATAGAATACAGGAACCATTTGCACTACTCAGGTGTTCCTGTGGGCACGGACTCAACGACTCTCTAAAAAGGATGCAAATGACCAGCTGTCTGCAAGGAATATAAAACCTTCCATTTCCTGCAATCCAGTCAGAGCTGAAGAAGCTTCTTGGGTGAGAAGCAAAATGTTTTCAAAGGAAAATAAAAACATGAAAATCTAGTTGCCTCCTGAAAAATCACCTTTGGGACTACTGAAACTAGAGTCATGGTTGTGCCAAAGTAATGGTAGAAAGGATAGGGTGTAGGACAACTCACCACAGCCAACTCACTGCAAGACAATTCGCCACAGAAGAGTTACACTACATCCAATCAGAATAGTATAGGGTCCATTATCCAGAATGTTATAGGGTTTCCTGCCTGAGCAGGGGTTGGACTAGAAGACCTCCAAGGTCCTTTCCAATCTGTTGTTCTGTTAGGATAAAAGCCATCTTAAAATATTTAAACAAAACTGGATTGTTGGACAACACATATGAGTATTTGGCATGATTCTCCTTTTCTGCTGATGCAGAAGCCATAATAGTTATATTTGAGACTATGATTTCATTATATATTCCAGAGATGTCTTTATAGTGACACTTAAATAAGACTTCTGGTAAGAAGTAACAGTGCTTTTCCTAGCTCTTTGAAGAGGCGTTTATGCATGGACTAGCAAATAACATCCTGACAAAGCTATTTTTTTTTTCCCCTGACAAATTTGAAAGAAAAATAACAACCACTTCATTAAGGGTGGAGTGAAATGACATAAAATCAACAAAAGGAACTATTGCACTCTCCTTCATTTCATATGTAGCATTAATAAAACTTTATAATGAGAAATCTTAAGTTAAATGTTTACAATAAGAAAATTGCAGTGTGCCCCCCCCCCCCCAAATATCAATCATCAGCTCCAAAAAATAAAGATTCTCAAACCTGCACCTATTCTTTTTCTCAATGGTTTTATTATTTGGAAAGTGGTCCAAAGAGACACTATGAGGAACCGTCTATAAGCATATTTGGTGGTTTTATTATTATGGATATACACAGTGATGTGATTCAACGGTGTAACAGCCGGTTCTGTGAGCGTGCGCCAAACGCATGCTTCACGCATGTGTTGTACACTTTAAAAAGCCCATTTTCAATTCAATTACTTACCTTGTGCTGTATCCCTGGTGAGTAAAACAGCTGATGCACAGCAAACCACTCTGCTGTGCGAATCAGCTGTGCTAAAAAAAACCAGGAAATAAAACACAGGAAAGACCAAGGGCAGGTGGGCAGGGCCAAATGCTAACCGGAACTACCAGTTCACCTGAACCAATCTGAATCGGTAGAATCCCATCCCTGGATATACACAGATTCATATTCATTCAGGTAAATGGAAGAACTGATATACTGACTGAAACAGAAGTACATTGTTTCTATTTAAGTCATGCCATCTAAATGCACTTCTGGCCATGGGTGACTTAAGCTGTCACCCATACTGTTTTTTCAATCAGGGCAACTTGATCTACCATTTTCACCTTTCAGCCCCAATCCAGGAGCCTTCTCAGGCAGTTGCTTTCACAACAAACTATTTTTGGGTTAAATTTATATTTACCGGCAAAGAAATAAAGGGAGACTAGTATAAATATTTTTAGCTCTTGTTCGCTAGGAAACTCTTCCCTGGTTCAATTCCCAGAAGGGTATGGCTAGCTGACGAGAGCTAAATAGCTTGAAATAAATCTATACCAGTCTCCCTTTATTTCTTTGTCAGTAAATCCAGAGTTCATTGGGTTGGCAACTAGGCTAGGGTAGAGTTCAGTCTAGACTACAACAATTGTTGGGCCTGTTTGGTTGTTCCCCAGCTTCTTGGTCTTCCCACTTAATCAGGAAAGGAGGCCAACCTTGTTCGGTACCTTTGGCATGGTGGATGCCTATATTTGACTATTAATTCCTCCCTTTTCCTTCTTTTTGGAGGGGTTGTCCTTCCTCTGTAGTTTTATTGATTGATTGATTGATTGATTGATTGATTGATTGATTTAGTCAATTGCTTACAAGATAATAGGTATAAGTAAAAACATAGTTATGAATACATGGATACATATAAGAAAAATAAAAAAAATAAAAGAAACAATAGGACAGGGATGGTAGGCACATTGGTGCGCTTATGCATGTCCCCTACAGACCTCTAAGGAAAGGGGTGAGGTCAATAGTAGAAAGTCTAAGGTTAAAGCTTTTGGGGCTTGGGGAAGAAACCACAGAGTCAGGTAGAGTATTCCAGACATTGACCACTCTGTTGCTGAAGTCGTATTTCCTGCAATCAAGTTTGGTGCGATTAATCTTGAGTTTGTATCTATTGTTTGCTCTTGTATTGTTATGGTTGAAGCTGAAGTATTCATTGACAGGAAGGACATTGCAATGTATGATTTTGTATACTATACTTAGATCAGACTGAAGGCAGCCTAGTTCTAGGTTTTCTAGGTCTAGAATTTCAAGTCTGGTGGCATAAGGCATTCTACAATGAGTAGAAGAGTAGAGAACTCTTCTTGTGAAATATTTCTGGACTTTCTCAACTGTGTTAATATCAGATATATAATGTGGGTTCCAGACTGATGAGCTGTAATCGAGTATTGGTCTAGCAAATGTTTGGTATGCTCTAGTTAGTAGTGTAATATTACCAGAGAAAAAGCTACGTAAGATTAGGTTAACAACTCTTAATGCCTTTTTGGCTATGTAGTTACAGTGGGCTCTAGCATTTAGATCATTAGAGATGAGTACTCCACGATCCTTGACAGAGTTTGGATCATCAACTAGGTCTTGACTCTTCAGCCTGTGTTTTATTTTCTGAATGTTTTATTGCCAATATGTAGGACAGAGCATTGATTTGTTGAGATTTGAATTTGCCATTTGTTTGACCATTCTGATACATAGTCGAGGTCTTCTTGAAGGGTAACAGTATTGTGTGTGGTGTTGAATAGCTTTACATCATCAATGAAGAGAACACAGTTGCTCTTGATACAATCACAGAGGTCATTTATGTAGAGTATGAAAAGAGTTGGTCCTAGAATACTGCCTTGGGGGACACCACTGTTGACAGAATTTGATAGGATGCTCCCAATTTTGATCATCTCCTGTCTGTTTGACAGGAATGCTTCTATCCAGTTACGCAGGTGTCCAGAGATACTGTAAGATTTTAGTTTTAGGAGTAGTTTGTCATGTACCACTGAATCAAAGGCTTTACGGAAGTCTATGTAGATTGTGTCTATTGCTTTGCCCTGATCGACTTATGTAGTCCATATGTTTTTGCAGTATAAGAGTTGCAGATTATAGGATAGTTTTTTTCTGAAACCAAATTGTTTATTAGAGAGTAGGTTGTTTGTTTCTAAGTGGATGATGATGAATTGGTTAATAATAGATTCCATGACTTTACAGGTGACGTAGCATAAAGAGATTGGTCTGTAATTTTCAACTAGGCTGGGATCTCTCTTTTTGAAGATGGGGATGACCGTGGCTTGTGACCATAGGTTTGGCAAGGAGCTGGTCCTGAAAGATTTTTCAAAGATTATGCTTAGAGGTTCTGCTATGGCAATGGGTAGCTTTTTTAAGAACTGGCACATATTCCATCTGGTCCAATATAGAGAGGTGGTTTTAGATTGCATAGTGCTTTTTCAACATTGTCTTCTGTAAAATCGATATGTATTAGAGCATTGTAGTTTTCTGTGGTTCGACTAGGAAATACTGGGCATAATCCATTGCTGTTTACAAATACTGAGCCAAAGAATGTGTTAAAGAGGTTGGCTTTAATTGCAGTCTTTACCATTAGGTCCTTTCAGGGGTGGGATGGACCTTGAATCTTCTAATTTGTATTCCGTAAATTGAATTCAAACTATTTCAGAAGATGAGATCGAAGCAGTTGTTAAGTCTCGTGTTCTTGTGCATTTCCTTAGCTTGTTCTTGTTTTTCCTTCTTCCATCCTTCTTATCATGGCTCAAAACAAGTTGTTCCTTCACTCCTATATTCATTCCACTGCAGGTCTGTAGAAAATCTGTACTGAGAAGGAACTGATGATTCAGCAGTCATCCAAGCAAAGCAGCAATACTGAATCTTTGTAGCTCTATTCCAGTCTGCCTGTGTTGCAACTAAAGTATCTAGAGTGGATGAGGGAGGCAGGGGAAGGAAAGCTTTGCAGCACTGCGCAAAAGGGGTGGAAAAATATAAAGACAAAGTAAGTTTTACATAGACCTGTCATAA
This sequence comes from Pseudonaja textilis, assembly GCF_900518735.1. The sequence goes on along the minus strand of NW_020769335.1, from coordinate 6,400,548 downwards.
ACCAAAAGGCTGCACACTAGGAGATATAAGTGTTGGGTGGAGTAGAAGTTCTCAAGATGGTGGGGAGATTGGAGGTTCATTGGCTTACTAGATGATGGAGGAGGAGGAGGAGGAGGAAAATGATGATGATAATAATAATAATGATAATGCCACCATTAAACAACAGTAAAACAAGCATCTGCTGACCAACAGAGAACACCGCAGACCTCATAGGGCAGGAAACCAGGGATGGGTTCCAGGTGCTACAGCTAGTTGCGGTCATCAACAGATCCACTGTATGTAGCAGTCCAGATCAGAAAACTGCTGATCATTTACTTGGAAGCACATAAAGCAGTTAGGATTGAAAATGGCAATGAAGTTGAAGAATATGGATGCTCAATAGTTTGAGGGGTCTTTTTTTGCGAATACTTTTGTTGATATTCGCTTGTTCGTTTGCAATCATGTCTCTGCTTTTTAGTATGCTGTCTAGATTTGCCATAGCTTTCCTCCCCAGGAGCAAGCGTCTTTTAATTTCTTGGCTTCAGTCCTCACCTGTGGTGATCTTGGAGCCCAGGAAAATAAAATCTGTCACTACCTCCATTTCTTCTCCATCTATTTGTCAGGAATTCAGAGGGCCGGATGCCATGATCTTAGTTTTCTCAATGTTGAGTTTCAAGCCAAGTTTTCCACTTCCCATTCCAAACAAGTGGTTGTACAGTTTTTTTTTCTTAGAAACCTTTACTGATGAAGCATTCACAACTTCTGAAGGCAATTTCTGTTCTCCTAATTAATTGTTTGCAGTGTTAGGAAATTTCTCCTTAATTCCAGGTTGCTTCTGTCCTTCGTTAGTTTCCATCCATTGTTTCTTGCCTTGCCTTCTGGTGCTTCGGAAAATAGGTTGACTGCCTCTTCTTTGTATTACCTCCTCAAATATTGGAACTCCCCTAATTCCTCTTTTCTTTTTTATTTAAAGAAGAAGAAAACCATGAGACTGAAAAAAACAGTCTAAGTAGTGCACAAAATATGTTACCCAATTTTCACCTAGTCATCCACATATATTGTCAATAGAACCTTTAGCAGAATTCCTGTAAAGGTCTACTGAAGCATCATTGGATTGCCTTGTGGTTAAATACACAAAGGACTTTACAGAGAGTTTCTGGATGAAAGCTGATTACTGCGATAAAGATTATGTGGCTGTTTGATGAATATTCAGAAACATGAAAAGCAAAATTTTTCTAACTTCTTCCCAGGGCAGTTTCATTGTTTCTCTGGTGCCTCAGATTCTGTTAAACTCGCAAGATACTCTAAGGACCAACACATTTATTTCACTATGTATTAAATGTGCTAAGCCTTTAAGTTTCCTCACTATTCTTTAGGATAAATTATTTCACCTTGTCATTCTTTCCAAAGCAGCCTTTCTCCGCATCACCAGTTTTCTTAAGTTTCTTCAACATTGTAGTTTACAGTTGCCAAAGTGGCAATGCAGAGACTCATAAATCTTTTATTTCTGTAACTCTTTAATATACTTCTTCATGGTGATCCGGCAGCCAACTTTCTCACACCTTTGCAATTCTTTTCTTGCTATTAGCATGGATATTTTTAACTAATAAGAATGTTTCAACAAAAATAACACTTTAATGCATTCATATTTCAAATATTAATATTACATGCTACATAGTATAGCAGTCTCTTCTTACTGGAGCTGGAAAACTAAATGTGACATAAATCCATTTGCTTAAGAAGAGGCAGGGAGTTGATAAATTATTAATAGGTTTGGATAAAATATGAAGCAAAAAGATCCATCCCAAACGATTCAGTAGTTATTAATCCCTAATCAGAACTTCCTATCTTTTATTTGTGGTGTTTGTAATATAGCTTAATGCTCACAACACAGATTCTTAGATGATCTGGAATCTTAGATATCCTTCACTGAATTATTCCTAACTTCCAATTCTTTCATTTTTGCCATTCTCTCAACCATTCTAATTCAGCTTTGGAACTTCTTCAACTTATTGTTACATATTTTTAAAATTATTTTTAAGTATCTGTTTGTAAACAGAGGCTACCATTATGACGTGTATAGCTTTGTTTTGCTTTCATTTAGCAATGTAGAGTCTTTAAGCATGAAGATTGCAATGTGGCAAGACTGGCTATAAATGCGGGAACTTTTAGTGCCACCTGCTGTTCATGCCCTTTAGTAGCAGTTAATATGATTTTTTTTAAAAAAAAATAAGTACAATTGCAGTAATGTTAACATTAATTTTATTGCTTGTTATGTTAAAGCACGGTTGTGTTTATTATAAGATGCTATAGAAAAAAATGAGAATAACTACAGGCAGTTACTCTTGTATTATGCTAATGACAAAGTTTACTGATGTGTTGAGAAGACCTTAAGTAACCCATTTTGAAGAAAAGTTGGTTTTTAATTATAAGCTAGTGTCATATGTTTTGTCTGTATGTGATTTCGCCAAATAAAGCACAGCTCATCAAATACAACTAAACCTCATAATTTTGCCTACTTCTGAGGTTGCACATGTTCCGCAAAATTCCTTTTTTAGCAATACTCTTTCCAGAGTTTTCTTCTCAGACAGCCATGAGGTCTTAAGCCATGAGGTCTGCATGAAAGAAAGAGGAAGGATGGCTTTTATTCATAATTGGCACAGTGGGAAACTTTACCAACCCTGCTCTTGTCTTTTGACCTTCCTTTTTATCTTGGAAAGCTGCTTTATGAAAAAAAGTTCCCTACATCAATACTGTTTCAATGATGTCTTCTAAATTGTCTATGGATAATTTTTCAGTTGCACAGTACTACAGCAGTGGAAGTGCTAGCTACTATACTGTTGCTACTATACTGTTGGAAGAGGAGGGGGAGGAGGAGGGTAATTGTGGTGACCAAATTCAAGTGCTGAAGCCATCTCAAAACATTTCCTTCCTTCCTTTTTTCCTTCCTTCCTTCCTTCCTTCCTTCCTTCCTTCCTTCCTTGCTTCCTTCCTTCCTTCCTTCCTTCCTTCCTTCGTTCCTTCCTTCCTCCCTCTCTCCCTCCCTCCCTCCCTCTTTCTTTCTTTCTTTCTTTCTTTCTTTCTTTCTTTCTTTCTTTCTTTCTTTCTTTCTTTCTTTTTCTTTCTTTCTTTCCTTCCTTCCTTCCTTCCTTCCTTTGTTTTTTCTTCCTTCCTTTCTTTCCCTATGTAAAAATTAATTAAAAGGCAATATTGTCAGGCCTTTGACAATTGATTCCACACCTATAGCAAAATTCCCACCAAGGCTTTTTAAACTGCTTTATTGAAAGGAGAAAAACAACATGACGTTAGATAACTCTTGACAACAAAATACTTTCTATTTGAGGACCTCACTTATTTCTGTGTTTGCTTCGGTAGAGCTTTCTCCATTGTATTCATTTAACCAGCATTTAACAGGTAAAAAAGGAAGCTCTTAATGTTCTGAACTAAATGTGATTTCAAAGCATTCTGCCACTTTCCCAGGCTTTGAATAGAACTTTAAATTTGCTAAGAACACTTGGCCTTCACGCTCAGGCCAGTGTGTTCAATAGTAAAGAGTCTGCCTTAAAGCAAACTATTCATGTTGAACATCTAAATTCACGCTGGAGGAAGCACAGCTGATTTTAAAGAAATATACATTTCTGGTAAGGTTCTGGAAATATAGGTATGGATTTGCTTACAGATTATTTGGGCTAAAATGTTTTGCCCCTCAAAATTGCCAAATCATCCTGGATTTGTCTCCGAACACAAGCAAAAATCAGTTTTTCAGCATGGACTAGATTCCAGACCAACTTCAGGGAATATATATATGAAGGATGTATTGCAAAATTTTCACCTTGAGGTTACCAGTCTTCATTCCACAATGTCAGATCTTTGATCTTCTGGTAGGATCTCAATTGTTTCCAGTGAAGGTCATAAAAGACTTTCTTTGCTATGGATGTTATGTTGCTGTTCAGAATCCAGAATACATCCAAGAGGTGGACTACAAGATCAAAGGCAGAAAGGCCTTGTGGAACACCATCACAATATTGAATTTACCAACCAACTTTTTTGAATTTATCATCAAATAAAAGCTTCAGGTTTTTCCTCAGCTAGCTTCTTATGTTCAGGAGATAAAGAGAAGTTTCCAGGGCATAGAGTAATAAATAGAAATACCTGCTCCCAAAGTCTTTGGCAAAAGATAAAATGACACATAAATCAATTTAATACATACATACATGCATTTATATTTAAAGCTAATGATCAGCAAAATTGAATTTACAAAAAGAGACTGGGAGACAGTTGTGCCTTGCAAATTGAAGATAAACCAAAACTAATCATGCCTACGTAATTTTAGGGCATATCCAAAGTCATGGTTTATATACAGGACATACAAATTACATTTTTCCATAAACCTTAGCGTTGTATTAAATGACATGAAGTCAGCAACATTTACAACAAACAATCCCATGCAGACCGAGGCTTCTGAAATTTTTTGTGGATGTTTTCACATGCCATTGTTATATTTTTAGCAATGCAGTACAACATTTCAATGTTTTTCTGAATTGGGGTGCTATCCCAAAATTAAAACAAATGCATTTCAGTGCTAGATATGAAATGTCCCATCAACCACAGCCTTGTCAAATTAATTATTTCCTAACAATGGAAAGCACAGATTGTAATAATCAGAGAACAATTACTCCAATAATTTTCTCTTAAATCTTCTTTGTATACAAAGGGGATTTAATTGCTTGCAAGATTCCATTATGTTGAAAAAAATAAATAAATCAGCAATTCCCACTAACCTTGAGAAAAGACATAGGAACTCACAAGGTTGATCTACCAATCTAATGAATTTGCACAAGTAAATAAATTGCCATTTTATGAAGATTAAGATTTAAATGATAATGGGCCAAATTCAACACAGATAGAGACTGACTGGATTTTACTCAACTTGGCACAGATGCTTCGGTTCATTAACGGCATCATTACAAGTAGTCTCATTGTTTTTAATAACTCTGCTCCCCAGCTTTTCCCAGTATAAAGAGAAATTAGCACGCTGCACCAACTAGTTTTCTCAATTATTTATTCTCGGGGTAATGTCCTATTAAGATTTGCCTCAAAATAATGGATTATGAAATTGGAAGGTTGAGTTTGAAAGCATTGTTTCCCTTCTCTCTTTCTCTCTCCCAAAATATTCAGATACATAGAAAGAAATGTTTGTAAAAGGAGGTTGTCTTTAAGGTGCTTTTTTAAAAGGCACATGGATTTTCTTTGTTTTTCCTTGAAGATGTTTTGCTTTTCATCTAAGGAGCTTCTTCAGTTCTGTCTCCCTCCCCCCACTCTCCTTCCCTTCACAGCTCTCCTGTCCACTTCTCTTTTCTCCTCTCCTCTCCAAAATATCTTAAATTCCAGGTGGTCTTCTCTAGAGTGAATACTAGAAAAGATAGAGATAGAAAGAAAATGCTATTAATGTTTTTTTTTAATTCTGTTAATTTTTTTTTTTTTTTGGTATTTTAATTGTAATATGCTTTTGTTTTTTTTAATTGTAAGCTGTCTATCAAGAGCCAAGAAAATCGGTAGATCCTGGCAGTTCAATTGGGTGTAAAGATTTCTGGCAAGCTTAAGCTTTCTAGAAGAACCTGAACTACTAATGGTCAAAGCAATTTGGTGGTAGATAAGGAATTCAAGGGGGGCTGGACTTGGATCTCTTGTGGGCACTAAGGGACTCGTGACATATTTTGACTCCTCCCTTGGGCTCAGCTTGATCATCTCCTACACTATCCAAAATAATTGACTTAGATGGGTGGATATAGAAATTGAGTGAATGAATGAATGAATGAATGAATGAATGAATGAATTTGGCCTCCTGTCTTGGGTCAGGAAATATTAATAACAGAATGATGCATTAAAACATGCATTCATTTTTTTCATCTTAAAGGGAAAATCCTATAGATTCAAACCTTGGAGAAAAAAATCAATTTAAGTTGTTGGGGCTTCTGAAAGACTTGTAGAAGACTGAACTACTGTATAGAAAACCCAGGTAAGCTCAAACCGTTATCAGGAGTTATCAGTATATAGAGAGGCAAAATTAATGTAGAAAAATAACCTCCAGTTACTTTATAACTAATACGAACACACATAACGAAAATGCATGATCTATTTGATGAACGTTAAAATTACATTTTGTGTTCTTAAGGGCATGTTTTGTTTTTCAAATCACCCTGGACTTCCCTGAAACACCTAGCAATGAGAACACCAGTTTTGGGAACATTGAAGAAAATTGCAAACCCCAATTTCACCAGAATCATTCATAAATAGCCTCCCTATTTTTTTTTAACAAGATCAATGTATTAATATATCATAGCAACCTATGCCAATAATGATGTCACCTCCTAGCCAGTTTTTTGAAGTTCCATTATGTTGATGATTTTTCTTTCAGGAATAAATTATTGCTTTGGAATTGTTCCATAAGCAGAAGGGAAGTCTCATATTCTTTTTTTTTTTTTTTTTTGCTTTAAAATATTTACTAATCAAAGTCAGTCCACTATTTTCAACAGGAAATCATTCTTGTACATAAAAATTATTTTTAAAGCTTTGTCACATTTCCTTAAAAATAATGGCATCAAAACTCCCAGTTGTTTTCAATCCATTGTGAAAATTCCTCCATATTGAATCAGCAGATTAGATGGAATTTGTATTCCTACAAAGATTGCAGGTTTTGTGTGTTTTGTTAGAGAGAGAGAGAGAGATTGCCTTAAAGTCATTTCGAGACAAGAACTCAGACATTTGTTATTGGGGCTTTCTTTTCCTTTTCAATGATCTTGGAAGGAAAAAAAATGATTCAAAGGTTAAAAACATGTTAAGTATTAATATCTTACTAAAAGTTGACAATTCACGAGCAGCTTTCTTTCTTTCTTTTTCTTTCTTTTTCTTTTTTGTAGAATTTGTTCTATTCATGTTTTTTCATTATATAAATTATCCTGTTCGTGGAAGGTTAAATGATCATATAATTTTCAGAATTTATGGCATATATTTTCTGGATAATCTAGAGAATCCAACCACAAAACCATTTTCATAACAATTTAAATCTATTACTCATTCCTGAAGCCTAAAGGAATGAAGATGTAATGAAATATACAATTATCTGCATCTATTTTTTTAGTCTGATAATCACTTTCTTCTTTAATTTGGAGCAGAAAGAAAAGTTATTTTATCCTTTAAAAATGACCCATTTCAACACTATTTGAAACAAATGCCTTGATATTGCCTTGATGTTCATTTTTTTTTCTAGAAATTTCATTTTCCCTTTCTTTTCTTGATGACTAATAATACCCACAATGTGTGTTTCTGTATGTGTTTGTGTCAATATGCACCAATTCAATTCAACATGTAGTCATTTATTTCATGGTTTGAATTGTTTTACAATTATAAAGCCATTTTCCTGTGATTTAGCCTGAAGGTCTCTGGATAACAGAGTATTTGAAATAAACTCCACTGTACAAGCAGCACTATTGATTCCCACATATTTTCATCCAACTCTGCAAACACAAAGCACAGAATGAGCCACTCTACTTTTTCAGCAAGTAGCTTCCTTGGCTCAAAATGCAAAGTCACACCATCAACATTAATGATCCACAATTTTCTAAGAAGGATTCAATCTCTGTTGTGTCTTCAGATCAAAACCCATTTCTCCAAATTCAATGTAGGTTTTTGGCTATCCTCATTCCTGTATGTAGAATTGGTTGAACATTAACACATTTACAGTTGAGGTCCTGGAAGCATGTAGAAATGGCTCTGCTTCTATGAGTTCTGGAGGTTATCATCACAATGCAAAATCCATTATTTAGTCAATGCAAGCTTGGCAGTAGCCCTGAAATTCAATAATTATGCTTTCATCTTCGATTGCAACCTTTGTCGATATCTTTGTTCTTTGGTTCCCAAACAAATGCTGATTTGTTATGGCATTTTGTGGTTGCTGTTGTTGTTTTTTAAGTACACAGTGCACTCTGTTTCTGTTGTGGCTCCTGTCTCCTTTCGTCTTACAGTATGCAGCAGTCAAAATCCTATGCATTGCATTGTTCAGTATTATTCAGTCCTTTATAATTTATATTAAAAAATCACAATCATTACCTGTAGACTGTTTTCTTACCCACCCCCTTCTTAGATTTTCTTCTTAATCATCTTTCCCTTCCATAATTGACTCCTTGCCTCCTGTGCTGAAGTTGCATCATTAACTTTTCTGGGTGCCCATGAGTTACCTTTCTTTAAAGTCTGACAATGTGTTTTCAGTAGCTTCTTTGCAGATATTTGTTCATTCATTTGGCATATATTTCTGGACAAGCTCCAAAGTTCACAAATGGTTGTGCTGTGCTGCAGAATTTTGGGATGAAGGCGAGATGTTTAAAATTGGGGGGATATTATTGAACCTTAAGAAGGCAGAGATAAGATCGACTTTCATGCCTACGCAAAGATGGTGAAGAAGAAAAAAAGCTAGCAGAACATTTTGCTTTCCCCGATTCAAGACGAGCTAAAGATACATACTTGATGTGCTGAATTATTAAAGGGAAAAAGAATCCTTGGGGAAAAAAAGTCAATGAGAGCAGATAAGGACAATTCAGGGGCACAACAATCAAAACTGTCATTTCAGTAGCATTGTACAGCTGTGAAAGTTGGACATTGAGAGCAAAACAAGAACAAGGAAATAGATGCTTTCAGATTATAGATTCTGAGACCATTAGCCAATCCACAAATTGTTTCACTCATTGAAGATTCGGCATTTTCCCCAGAGAATAATGCTGTTATTAATATAGGTTGTAGCTTAATGTGCATCTTTCTCTCCAACAAATTAACTGAAAAGTTTGGTTTTTCCTCCCTACTTTTAGAAGAAGTTCTAAACTTTGAAGCCGTGTCTGAAAATGACCTATATTACAACTACAAAAGTCTGATCGGGAATCTAGCTTGATGCTAGATCTCAGTACTAATAACAGAAGAAAATGCTGGTAGGGAATATGTGAGAAATTAACCAAAATAGCTGATGTAAATTAACAACCTAATTATGCAAAAATGTGTCATTGCTATGACCATACACTTACATGAAGGCAAAAATTTGCATTCTTCTCTTTGACCAAGCTACAATATTCTCTGGCATATTTTATATCCTTTACTTACATGTGGAGAGCCTTATTCAATGTTGAGTAGACTTCCCAGAGCAAAGGTCAATATTTTAATTGTATGTTGGTTTTGAAAAGAATAAAAATAGAATCCATATAGTCTTGTCAAACATGCTCAAAATTTAAAGAGAGCAGAAGCAGAAGAAGTTGGAGTTATTTTTGCACTTCCATATAAATATTGCCATCTCCTCTACAACTGCACTATATCTTTTTTCTGTTGCCATTTAGTTTTGATTACAAGATAACTCACACACCACAAGGGGTAAACTTAAAACTTTCTGAGCTTGCCCCCAAGTAACAATATCCTTCCAGGGCAAATATATCAAAGGGACATAGAGAAAATACAGTCGTGGGCTAACATTTTCTTTGTGAGATGTATACTAGTGAAGAAAGAAAGAGAGAAAGAAAGAAAAGAAGGAAGGAAGGAAGGAAGGAAGGAAGGAAGGAAGGAAGGAAGGAA
>NW_020769335.1:6361517-6390950 GCF_900518735.1 Pseudonaja textilis | reverse complement strand
GGAAGGAAGGAAGGAAGGAAGGAAGGAAGGAAGGAAGGAAGGAAGGAGGGAGCAGTTCTCATACCTGAGATTGCATAAAATGACTAAACTTCACTTCGGTGTGAAGTTTCTTCTCAATGTATTTCACTACAACCATGTTTAAATTTAAGGAAAACCTATTTTGATAACCCATTTCCTTTTAAAATGTGCTTTGTGCATAATCTATGCATCCTTTGGTGAAGTATAGCCCATTGACCTTGCCATAATTTGGAAGAAGACCATCATGTTGTTTTAAGAAGTTGCTCCAAGAGGACCTTTCCTGATGTCTTTGCCAAACTTCACACTGTCCTTCTAGGTTCCCATTGCCCTACCAATAATCACTTTAATAATCCAATCACTTTTCCAACAAGTATTTACCACTGTATGAACATTAAGAATCTGCAATATTTTAGATGAGAACATGGATTGAAAAGGGCATGGTGCAATTAACTTTTTAAAGCATCTGTTGAAACAAGTGATGGATAATATTCCAATTGTCCTTAAATCTAAATTCTATTTTCTATTCTAAAGGCTATTTTTAAGAGCTGTAGTAACTTTAGCCCTGTTAACTTACATCCCAGTTGCTGTGCAACAAAGCTAGAACTGACATGCTTATTTCATTGATATCTAAATGTTTGGAATTTTTAAGACCCATGTTCCTAGTTTCATTTTGCCATACTTTGGTGCTCAGTTAATCACACATAATAGTTCTTTGGTGATATTTTCTAAGGCTTTGTAAAGCTTCAATTCAAAGCTGCCTTTTAAAGGCAATTTGATCCAAACACTGAGTTGCCCAAATTCTTGGATACATTTTATCAAGTAATCCTCCAATGATTCATTACACATTTGGTATTTGTAGGCTTTTTTTTACAATGAGAGTAATAATTCAGATCAAACTGATTTTATTTGACAACTCAAATGGATAATTCCAATCAAAACAGACTTGATTCTTTGAAACAAATAAAAAGTATGATCTGAACAGAACCAGTGATTCAGATTGGATCTTGGGTGATCCATATAATCAAAATTATTTTCCATTACATCAGCCAGGGCTATAAGAAGAGTTTTCTTTGTCCATGTTCATATTGTTATCCAATGTTTCTTGCTTTTTGGGCAAAGCCACCAGACATGGAAGAAGGTGCCCTGTGCCTGCTTACATTTCCAGCAGACCGGATTTATGTTGGGATACATTCTGGTTAATCTCGAAGGTGCCAGATACGGACATGGATAAAAGAAATTACAACCTCCCAAATAGAATTCAAAGCAGAAATTTTCCTATTGGGGATAATAAAAGGAAACTGCACAAAAGAGATAAAATATTTAATTCTACACATAGTCACTGCAGCAAGACTATCACTCACACAATGCTGGAAAGGAGACCTCATGCCAAAAGAGAGTCTAATAATCCAAAAAATCTACAATTGCGCTGAAATGGATAAACTTACTCTAAAATTAAAAGAAAAGGAAGACTCAAAGTACTATACAGTATGGGTAAATTGGTACAAATGGATAAATGACAGAAATAAGTGAGTAAATAAATAAGGAATGAATAGTTCAAGAAGGATAATGTATCAGAACAACCAGGAATAGGAAATATGCATGGGAACAATAACTGGCATGTAAGCACTGTCAAAATGGTTTGTAACATTTATAATATTTTTCGTCTTAATGATCTGTATTGTATTTTGTATTTGATGTTTTTTAAATGTTTAATAAAGGTTTTTCTAAAAACAACCCTAGAGTAGTTTTGTTTGGAGCCCATTTCACTGACCCCTTTGGGTTTACTTATTGATTTGTTCATATGTCTTCCTTAGCCAAGGATCAAAATGGCCAAATGAATGAAGTCGTGGCATAACTGTAATGAATGGGACTGATTTTTCAGGACTTAGGTGGTTATTCCAATCCCTGATGGACCAAGGTTAATGAAGACATAACACTTGTCTGTTGACATGAGTTGTCCACCACACAAAAAGCTAATAATGGGATGAGAGACTTCCCATAGAATGCAGGTGGTTCATTGTTCAGCCACCGTATTCTAGAACAGGGGTTGCCAACTTTTTGGACCTCAGGGATCACCAAACTCATAATTTTAAATCCCATGGACCAGAGACCCTGGGAAAATCCTTCAAAAAGTCTTCAAGAAAATTCCCCACCCTGTTTTCCTACCAATCAATCATTCTTTATTTGGGATCGCAGGATACCCTCTCCAGTTCTGTTCTCAGAAGGAGAGAGAGAGAGAGAGAGAGAGTTTCATACAAGGAAAGCAGCAAAAGCAGCAGAGGTCTTTCTTTCTCTCCTCCAAATTCTGCCAGTAATTAGTCTTTGTGAGACTTGTCATGCCGGCATAGCCTCTTGGAGCAGGATGCCTTTCAGAGTCCCAAAGACTCATTCCTGGCAAAGTTTGGGGGAGAGAAAGAAAGACTTTTGCTATTTTTCTTGCATGCAGCCAAAAGCAGAAGAAGAAAGAAGCAGAAAGAAGCAGCCTAGTGGCCAGGCAAGGCATGTGGGGTGAGTGGGGTAAGTTCCCCTTCTCCGCCCTTTCCCCTCTCCCCTCACTACCTTGTGTTGTTCACAATACAAGTGATGCAAGCCTTGTGTTCCTGCGGGCCATGTGGGTGGCAGCCTTTTGTTCCCGCGCAGCCTAGATTAACTACTTTGGGGGGTGCTTTGGGGGTGACATTTCTCTATGGACCCCCAAAATTTTCTCATGGACCACCAGTGGTCCCTGGATCACTCGTTGGTGACCACTATTCTAAAACAATGAATTACTCGTGTAATCAGTGGAATTTCCAATGTCTTGCAAAAGTAAGTGTCACAAAGCAATTATTCACTCCATAAATATCTATAGATTTTTCAGATTATGATACAAGCCCTGACAGTTGTCCATGTCCCTTCTGACAACAGTTTTCTGGAAAGTGAAAGTGCAATTGTATAAAAATCCCACTGCGTTGCTCAGCGTTTCCGTGTAATTATGTTGTCTCCTCTTAGAACTAGTGACAAGTGGCTAAGAAAATAGCACAGGAAAGTTGGCCTCGAACAGAACCAAAATGTTAAATCTTTTTTTGCCCCTTATCTTCTTGTCCATCAAGAGACTGATTGATGAAGCCATTTGGTAACATTCATTCCCATTTTGCAACTCATAAAAATAATTACACCAATGACACTGGTTGCTCTTGACTTAAAAATAGATTGGGTGGGATCAGATGTAAGAAATAAGCTTAAAAGCACACCAATTGTTAATGTAAATTAACAATCGGCATCATTTCTTCATTATTTATTTATTATTCGGTTTTATAGAGATGTTTGTCTCATGCATATTTCATGGTTTCCTTACTCTCAGAACAAAGGTTGCTTTCTCTTCTGGAATTGAAATAATTTACCTTTCCAGTTCTCAATCTTCCTGTGAATATGTCTATGTTATTTCATAGACGTATGGTACTAATTTATTAATTTTTGCAATTTTGTATTATTGGTTGCAAGCCACCAAGAAATGTAGAACATGCTTCTAATCTGTAACCAATGTGGAGCTTTGTGCAGTAGATATATTCTCATTGTGCCCAGAGGGACACAATGGATCTCTCTACCTAGGATCAAACTCACAGCCTCCTGATTGTGAGGCGAGAGCTCCACCTCTAGGCCACTGCTCCACTTTTATCACTGCACTGGCATGTAAGGAACAAAATATATAGGGTTAAAATGATGAGGAAAAGATTGAAGCCACTGCTTAACCATGCCATAAAGCTCACTTAGTGACACTAAATGAAACTTTCTCAGTTGCCTACATAACAAAGTTGCTTTTTGGTAATGGTCATAAGTTTAACTACTAATCTCTCTTTATCTCTCTCCTATCATCTGTCATCTGTCATCCATCCATCAATATTCCATGTAATGATAAAGAAAACTGTCAAGCATGAAAGACCAAGTCCACAGGTGAAGGTTCAGATGAACTGATTTATCTCTTAAAGTCTATTGTAGGGGGAAAAAAAACCCTTTAAAAATATTCTTTAGGATAGTAAAAGAGGCAGGATAGAATATGTCCACTAAAGGAGAAGAGGAGGAGAAAAATCTCCTTATCAAAGGCAGAAAGCAACCAGTCCTTCTGCTATAGGAAAACATCCTCAAGGAAGAAGCCTGAAGGGGTTAGACTTTAGGAATGGATATTTTCTATCCATTTAGAAAACCTGGCCACTCTGTTCATAAACAGAGGGTAGCCAGACACTCCGAATAAGTAGCACAATAGGCAAGGAGCTGAAACTGACAAGATCAGCTCAAACAAACAAAACATCTAGAATTTGCATTTCCTCTTTTGCCTGTAGAGCCAGTTATGACCCCTACATGACCCTACAGGAATCTGGCAACAGCTGTTAAAATATTACAAGACACATCCTTGCACAGGAACAGGCATTTCAATTACAAAGCCCCCAAAATTGTATAAAAGCCCATCTACTCTCAACCCCAATTTGTCAGCCATCCCAGCATCATGCTGCTATCACTGTTGTTTCTGGATGCCAAATACCTCCTTTCCAATTGCAACCTGCCTTCAGTTCTTCTGCATCTTTCTCCCAGTTTGGAATGAGAACTGAACCCGATTTTTTTTCCAACACTAAGTATGGGAATATTCTCAACAAAAGATTAACAAAGTTAACAAGTTAGACAAAGGTCAACAGAATTTTTGGGGGGACGGATTTGATTAAGTTCACTTGTGCCTATGTAAGGATTCTAGGTGGATCCCTCTTTTAACTTTGCCCCCCAGATTCGCTCACACTCTTCTCACCTACAAAGAAGGTGTAAGTACTTTTTTGTGTTCAGAGAAATATAGAAATGCAATAAAATGGTAATAAAACAATGTAAGGAGACAATGTTAAGGACCTGAGGTGGGATGATGTCTCGATGCCAGCTTTTGTACTTCAGCCCATCAGTCAACTCAAGGAAATGTTGGTTGGTTTGAAGTACCACCCGAAGGTGACAATGATAAGGTTATTCATAAGGCAGTATGGTGGTGCTTCAGAGTATCTCTGGGTATAGAAGGAAGCCATAGGGTACACTGTATATATTAAATGAAAAAAAAAATGGGGGACCCTATTCTATGATTACACATTTCAGAGTTGGGGATCATTTGTTAAAACATTACTTGACTCAATCATGTAACATTACTTTCCATCCACTTATTTCTTCTTCTGTGCACAAGCAAAGAAAAAATTATTTGGGAAGCACAGTTTAAGATTAAACAATCCTCATTAAACGAGGCACATTTTCATTTTCCCCAGTGCCCAGGAGTTCACTGATCAATCAAGTTGATTTAATAGCCCCTGACTCTGAATCAGCATTAGATCTAGGTTTTCCTCTTATGTGTGATTGCTTGTGGGAAAGCTCTCGTGATTTCCGTTGTTTAAGTGTGCATACTTGGCAACAGTGAGGTCCAGAAATAATAAGAGGGAAACGCTCACAAGGTCCATTTACTGGATGAGGTTGCATAAAGTCCATCCAATTATATTTCTGCAGTTCTTAGGGGGGGGAAAAAGGCTTTGAATGGGAGTCAATAGGGAGCTACCAATCTTCAGTCATCTATCCCTGAGATATTTTATAGAATTTGTTGTTTCATGAAGACAGGACTCTTCATTGGCATTGACTGCTAGGCAACAAAAAAGTGACATTTTTACAGGCTTAACTGAAAACTCTTCTAAAGATGTAACAAACAACCCCTACTCCAAGTTGAAAAAATATTAAAAAGGTAAAATAGTTATTGATAACAGTCTTATTCTCCTGGGCTTCTAGGAATAGAAATGTTAAGGCTCTATAGATTTCATAAGGTATTATGAAGTTCTGAAGATAGATATGTTCTCTTATAAGAACTGAATGCAGTAATTCATCAGTATAAAGCTTTGTTTCTGAAAAGCCTTGGCCTGCAGCTGGAGGAAAATGACAAAAGAAATTCATGTCAAGGGGTAATTTTGGAGCAAGTCATTTGTGTTACTCTAAAGCACACAGGCCTGCTTTCTTTCAACCTTGTTGTTCATTCATGCATTCTGTTCAAAGCTCTTGCTGTCCTACAAAAAGCCTAAAACTAAAGCAAGTTACGCACACACACACACACACACACACACACACACACACAGAGAGAGAGAGAGAGAGAGAAACAGAAAGACAGGCAGACAGACAGACAGACAGAGACAGAGACAGAGAGACAGAGATAAAGGTCATAAGTAAACCCTTAAGTAGTAACGATTGTTCAAATCAGAACATCCTAAAAGTTAGCAAAGGAAGAGCTATGTTTCAATCATTTTGTAGCTGAAATGTATGCTTACAAATTCTTACTCAATAGATTTCGGACAAAGGAGGGTGAATCAGGAAGCGTTATGCTAACTCAATCCCAAATCCACCGGCAGACCTGGTGCCCTAAGAACTTCACGGTCAGTTTCATTCTTATGAAAATAAATGTTTTCACTGGAGCTTCTGAATATTAATAATAATAAAAAAATAACCCTCATCCCTCATTTAGGCATAAGATGACTCTGAATGATTGTAATCCATCATTTTAGAACATGTTGAATCCATCATTAGAAGATGAAAATAATCCTAAAAAAAAATGTTGGTTTGTATGTAGTAATGGCATTGTCAACAAGTGTTCTTGTGAACTTTGTCAAAACATGCAGAAATGAACATATTAGAAAATCCTTTGCCTCAAGAAAGCATATCTAAACATACAGATTAGGACCGATTCATTATACACTGGTTGCCCTTCAAGGAGATTAAGATAGAAACCTTCTCAAACAGAACATAAGCCATGGTGCTGCGATAGTTAGAATGCAATTTTGCACGCTGCCCACTGCCAGGAGTTTGATCCTGACTGGCTCAAGGTTGACTCAAACTTCCATCCTTCTGAGGTCAGTAAAATGAGGACCCAGATTGTTGGGGGCAATAGGTTGACTGAGTAAACCACTTAGAGAGGACTGTAATGTGCTGTGAAGCAGTATATAAGTCTAAGTGCTATTGCTTAATCTATTTTATTTATTTACTTCTTTAGTAAATTTATATAGCCAACCATCTCACTTGAAATGACTGTGGGTAGTGTTTAGATATGCATTATCAGTAATAAGAGGGTTTTGTTCCAAATGGCCAGGTATTAAAATGCATTCATAAAACTTTTAAATCTCACTTTATCACTCCATACAATGAAAACTCTGCTACCTGTAAAAACCGGTTTTGCACCATATGTTCTAATAGGCCCAATGTGCCAGATTTTTTTTTTTAGACCTATCGTTGGTAATGCAGTGTCCTTTGTTTCTCTCCATTCAGGAAGATCTCATTATCATGTGAAATGGCTGCGTTATCATTCTTAAGGATGAAACTGGCTCACCAGATGCTCTTAGAGTCGAATCCCAGAGGTGATTGCGTGGTGCACTCATTTTCTCTCTTAACATGAATGAATGTAAATTCATCTGTGTGTGTATTAAAACATCTTGCATAGCACAACCTGCTGTTTCAATCCTGCAGCTGATGTGGTATATTTTGAACTCTTGATAACAAGAGGATTACATTGCTCTGGTGCCTCTTTACCAGAATAACTTTCCTGGCTAGTTAATTTAATGTTCAATAAATGATGCTGGAATGAATAAATAAATAAAGTAGAAGAGAGCTTGCTGAAAGTCTGACTTTGTGGATGAAGAAACTAAGCAACAAGCCATAAATTCTCTTGTTATAAGAAAGGTTTTCACAAGCCCTTCTTATATTTAGTTTTCAGTTAAGTAATTTTATTAAAAACAGATCAAGTTTGCACCACAAATTAGTTTCATTACACCAAGAAACTTAATCCATCATTCATTATAATGGATACTGTAATGAAAATTAATTTCTTTGTTCAAACTAAATTGTTCCTAATAAAGCATAATTGTACATTGTCCTGTAATTTATCACTCAAATACATGCTAACTCATTTCTGGATCAACATTTTTTATTACTCTTTAAAAAAAATTCACCGCATTTATCTACTCACATTTGCATACTTTCGAAGTGTTCTGTTGGCAGGAGCTGGAGCGAGAATGGGAGCTCAGTCCATTGCATAGCGCTCAGGTCTCTAATCTGGACTGCCGACTTTCCAGCTGACAAGTCCGGTGTCTTAGCTGCTGAGCCTCCATACCATCCACCCCCCACCCCCCACCAAAAAAGAGTATAAAGTAATATATGAAGCACAACATGATTATCATAAAAGCAGGAATGTAAGTGAGTAATGGAGGCAGAAAAGTAGAAAATGGTGTAATGTGTAGATGTATACATAGACCTTGACTTACAGCCATAGTAGTTAGCGTATGACTGTTCAAATTTACAGTGGCACTGAAAAAATAACTTATGACTGTTTTTCATACTTAGGACCACCACAGGATCCTCATGGTCATGTGATGTTGTGGTTAGCCAGCAGTAGGTGCAGAAAGCTGAGGAAAGCGAGGACTCAGATGAGGAGCCAGGACCATTGGGGAGTGGACTGTTGCCTTCAGAGATTGTGGGGGCTGGCAGCAGCGATGAGGAGGTTCCTGAGGAGCCTGTGCCAAGTGCACATGCACGCAGGGCTGCTTGCAGGAAAGAGCAGCTGCAGCAGCATGGGCGACTCAGATGTAAGGCTGCAAGATAATGGCCCCTCCTTCAGGAAGATAAAAGCCAGTTGTGATGTTCTTTGCAGGAAGCAAAGATGTTTTGAAACTGGATCCTTGTGGACATTGCAGTTTCTTAGTTGGTATTTGAAGACTTTTGCGTTGTAAAATATTTCTAGGTAACCTTATCTGTTATTTGGCTTGTGCTTATCAAAGTTAATTAGTTTGCAGCAGCCTTTTAACTGGAGACTCATAAGAATCATTAAAAGGTTTATATTCCCTTTGGTTCGTGTTTATTTTATTGGACAAGGGTTTGGGTCAGAACATGTGATCAAAATTTGGATGCTTGGCAACTACTTCAATTTTATGATGGTTGCAATGTTCCGGGGTCATGTGATCACCTTTTGCAATCTTCAGACAGCAAAGTCAATAATGTTAAGGTAGTGAAACTGACCAGCAGTGAGTAACTGCGCAATGCTGTGAATCTGAAGTAATACTGGCTAATGTAACAAGAGTGATTCAGCAGCGTATGGGTATTTCCCTTTAAGGCTGAAAAGTAAAGTTCCCCTTAAGAGGTGTGTATATAAAGGGAGCCATTAGAGGGCGTGGTTCTCTTTTCCTTGTGGCCAGTGTTCAGTGCAGAAGTTATCTGTGTGCTAAGAAGAAGAAAAGCTTGCTTGTAAAGGTATTTTGCCACTACGTGTATATTGTCTTCATACCTGTTGTACATTAAACCACTGTTAATGTCAAGGTCTCTCTGTGTTGTGTGTTGCTCCTGCATTATCTCATAAAGGTAGTCACACTGCCAAACGCTCTGATAAATAAGGAAGCTAATTCACCCAACAGCTGTGTTACAAATTTAACAACTTCCTTGTTTCACCTAACAACTGTGCAAGAAAGGTCGTAAAATGAGGTAAAACTCACTCACCAGCTCTCTTGCTTAGCCACAGAAATTTTGGGCTCAATTGTTGTAAGCTGAAAACTACTTGTAGTCTATTCTTTTTTTTCTCTCCATCAACATATTGGTATGTCTTCCTTTTTGGACACTTATTTCTTCTCTGTGTTTTTCACTTTGTATGTATGCTAAGTAAGTGTTTTGATTTAATGATTTAGTTTCAGATTATTCAAATTTAGATCAGAGATCTTAAAACTAAATTTATAACAGTTGCAAATCTTATACTTAGGCTTCCTGTCATCCTTGGGAGATTTACGTTGTCATGTCTTTGGAACACAGGCTATCGATAACATTGTATTATAGAGGATGCTTCTGCATAGAATCTCATTCCTCTATTACCATGTCTCAATTTTTGCCTGGGAAAAGGTGGAAAATTTCATGGTCTTCAAAAGTTGATTATACATGATCATTTAAGTTTATCCTGGCAACATTAATTTATCCCCTTCATTGGACAGTATTAGGGGCTTGGAAGATAATGGACCCGTAACTTTCCCCTCTAAAATATGGATAGCACTGATGTACTTTACTCATGAAAAATTAACTTATGTATGCATAACTAAAAATGTCGTTTCCCTAGTTCAGACCCCTTTTCAAAATGTATTTGTGGAGAAAGGTTGAACTTTTCATTTCAGAGCACTAGGAAGTACTGTTGGCACCACATGGATTATCAAAGCTGAGAGTGGAAATTTCAATTTTATTCAGCAATAAGTAGCCATTCATTGTCTTGATAGTTGGGTGATATTCAGACTACTGTAACTTGTCTTATTTAATTCTTCAGCTTCACAATGAATTTATTACTTCGATGTGTTCATCCTATTTAAACAACTCCTCCAGAGATATTATTAAAAACTAAAGACATCCTCATGCTGAATTTGATTCCAGCCATTTGGTTAAGTAGGTACAATATGAGAGCATTGCCTAATCTCCAACCATACAATTCCTTGGTGGTCTCTCATCCCAATACTAGCCAAGGCTGACCCTGCTTAGCTTCCAAATCCAGATAACATCAATCAGATGTTGCTGACTACTGAAATCAGTGGTGACAAACTGCACAACACAGAGAAACGGAATCAGCCCAATTATTTTGATTAGACAAAGAATTAATGTTTTCCAACAAGCAATTGTGCATTAGCAAAAAAATAATCTACTCACTCACTATTTAGCAACACTGAATGATGAACCCTTCAGGTGCACTTTTAATTTTTTTTTTCACTTGATGAAACTAGATAATGTTATGAAAACTTCAATGAAATGTTAACTGTTTGAGTGCCCCTTAATCAGACCTTGGCATTAGACTGAGACTAATACTAATTATTTCCACATTACTGATCTAAAACAAAATTAGGGTATCTCTAATTTGGATGGATCAAAAATAAACTTAGAATCCAGTTCAAATGCCAGGAGAAACAATGTTTCTTCTATTCCTCCAATGTTTAACAATTTAGAAAAAAAAGTACTTAAAAAAGAAAAAAAGAAATTTAATTAGATTCTAAACAATTCTAATATTTCTTGGAAAGTTATCAATTAATGTTACTGGTAATGTTGTGATTGTTTAAATAAATATCATGTTATATAGTTTCTAGATTCACATATTAGTCAAAGAACATAATGGCCAGCAAGAACTGGAAATAACTTCATTTGGATGTTATTTCATTAAAAAGTCTTTTTTTGAATTCAGGAAATGAAATGGATAGCAGACTTCTCTCCATCTTTACTGTTCAAAATCTCCTTCAGGTTTGCTTTAGAAATGCCGGAAGTTTACAATTTGTTTAAAAATGTCTATATAAAGGGGAAATGTGAAAGTTAATGGAGAAAATGCCCCCAGTGGCATTATATGTAAAGAATTCCTTCTTGGGGGAAAACAGTAAATGAATTTCAAATAAATGAACTTGAAGTGTCAACATTCACCATGCCCTACATAAAGGGACTTTTGCACGTGCTTCAAATTCCCCAAAATTTCCCAAAGATGCAGCACCTTCTTTGAGGGCAACCGCATTAGGCCTTAAAATGTGGATACTACTCAGACAGCACCCCATTCCCCAGAATCATCATCATCATCATCATCATCATCATCATCATCATCATCATCATCATCATCTATGACTTTACATGCAGTCTGAGCATGTGGACATTCACTTAAAGGACCAACCAGGACATGGTTTTGCATGGACATTCCTTACAACTGCCTTTCCTTCACAGATTTTTTTAAAAAAAGGAAACCAACCTGATCTTGTTTTACTTTCAAACACAAAATAAGGAAACCTCCAAATTCTCTCCTAGCCATGATTTACACCTCCATTATTTTATTCCTTCCGGAAAGCTCAATAGAATGTTTGGAAAAGCAGAAAAGATGCAGAAGTGATTGGTTTGTTAGGTGACCAAGAGCTATGCTGCCTCCATTAATTACCTGTGGTTCTTCAGGATAATGTTACCTACTAAATTTTAAAAGAAAGACATTCAGTTTGGCTTGTTAAAGAAAATACCCTGTCAGTTCCCTCTTTCCTTAACCTTTGGCAGAGAAATTCCCCACTTCATGCACTGGTTAGACCAAAAGGTCATGTGGCCACAGTTCAGAGAATAATGAAAGCTCCCGATTACAAATTCCGAATGAGAGCATGCTAACATAAATTGTGGTCTGGTGTCCTGTGAAGGAAACAAATAAACTCCAGAAAGAGAAATCCTTTATTGTGTAGCTAAGCCTTTGCTTTTCAGGGTGAGCAGAGAGTTACAGATACAGAGAAGTCCAAATTTCCTTCCAATTGTTGGAAGCTCATCTCCTTGGTCAATAACAAAAGTGTAAATGTTAAGCCTCTAGTTCCAAATTATCAGGTATATAAATTGATTTGGAGCATTAGACAGAGATATATATAGCAACCCAAGACTGCATTTGGTCTGTTTGGATTCTGTTTATGGCCACTTCTGAGATATAAGCAGTCAAAAAATTGCAACCCTTTTTTGGCAGGGTTTTGGGGGGAATTAGATAAAATTAATTTTTTTTAGCAAAGGGTTCTCTGTCCGGTTGCTGGGTGGGTGGGGCCATGGTGGGTGTGACCCAGTCGGCCTCCTACCTCACAGTGGGAGGCTCCCTGGGCTCTGGAGACTTTCCTCGAGCCTCTGGGAGGGTGAAAACAGCCTCCCATGGCTCCAGAGGCTCTCTGGAAGATGGAAATGGGCCCATTGCTGGCCTCCCCAAACTTCTGGGTGGCCCATTTTTTTTGCCCTCCCTGAGCACCCTGCACTTACCTGCATCCAAAACGGGCCGTGTGGGGACTCCTGGGAGAGGCAGGGTGGGATGGGTAGAGCCAGCCAGGAGTGGGATTGGGGGTCTCCCGATTGCACAGAATCTTAGCTAGGAGTCTCCCAAACCCCTGTGAACCCCCAGTAGCCCACCCCTGGCCTTAAAGAAAAATCAGAGTCCAACTGCCTTTAAAATATCACCATTCATTAATACTTAAAGCCACAATTTCCCATCTTTCACCGAGGAAATCCTTTCCCCACATGGACCCTGAGTCCACCTACCATTGGGATAGGTTTGTGATGCAACTTGCAATTAAAAACACATAACAGGATGTGCATCTTAGGGGAAACAAATACAAAAATGTACATATGTGAAAAAATATGCACAATAAATATTTTCATTATAGAAACATGTGTATTAAGAACTGTATTCAGGGGAATAAAGCATGTAAAATGTGAAGATTAAAAGAAGTGTGCAGGAACACTCAGGTGGACACAATGCTCTTACCACATTTATAAGCTGCAGGGATAAACAAATTTGTGGTCACAGGATGTGAAATCAAGTGAAATGAAATTATCAGTAACTTCCATCCTTGAGGTTGTGTGTTCTTATTAATACTAGTCACTCCCCTGCTGTCCCGTAGATAGTGTTTGAACAAAAGATGACAGTCTCATATTATATATCTGCAGGTCGTTTAAGATACTTAAAAGGGAAGCACATATTAACTGGAGTTGCTACAAGTATCTGTGTAAGCAAAACCTTAAGGCAAGTTGAGATGAATTCAAGCAAACTCAAAATAAGTTTCAGCAAAGACTTCTCAGCTAAATCCTAAAGGACAGGTCTTAAAGCAATGCAGGAGAAGCACAAGGAAGCCAAGATTGGTTACAGATGTGTTAAAACCTACAATAAAAGATGTTTTACAGTTTAGTAGATTGTCTTGAAGGTGGTGGATGCTTGTTTGCCAAAGAGATTTAATCACAGGACAGATGAGTGTCTATCTCTAAGAGTTGCATTGGAATGTGATTTAGACTTGGAGTCATTGTCAGTAGAATCTAACATTGCTGAAGTGTTATTTAGTCAAGACAGATACTTATATTCCAGTATCTACAGAAATATAGTGTATCTTGTCCTATAATATAGAGCTTCTAGAAGGACCTGAATGCAGGTTGTCTAGTAAAGTGCATTTATTCCAATCCAGTTTAAATTTTTGGACTGTGGATTCTGATTCCATGATTCAAACCAATTTAGAAAGTCTAGGATCACATAAATTCAATTCAGGTTTCTTCATCCTGGCAAATGCATCCCATTTGATCCTAAATGATCAACTTGAATTTCACCTCCAATATAGAAAGTGAGTCTGAATAAATCCAATTTTAGTACAGCTTTAATTTTAAGCAAGCAGCCCTTTGGCAAAAGAGGAAACTGAATGAAACAAACCAACAAATAAATACCTTGAGATGTTAAAACATCTGAAGGGCAAAGGGTGAACCAAGAACCAATAATACATGGGCAAACCAATAATACAGGGGAAAACAACCAATACAAACTCAAAGGGTGAACCAAGAACCAATAATACACGGGCAAACAACTGATCCAAATTCAAGGTAAATTGCTCCAAACTCGATTGCAGAAAATACGTCTTCAGCAACAGAGTGCTCAATGTCTGGAATACTCTACCTGACCTCATTGTTACATCCTCAAACCCCAAAAACTTTACCCTTAAACTGTCTACCATGAACCTCATCCCATTCTTAAGAGGTCCGTAAAGGGGTTGTGCATAAGCGCACCAGCATGCCTACCATCCTTGTCTTACTGTCCCCATTTATCTGTATTTACTTGCTTTGTTCTTGTTTATACTTGTTATCTTGTACATGTTTGACAAACAAACAAATAAATAAATAAGAACCGATGATATGTTACAACCAGAAAAAAAATGTCCTCTAGAAAAATTGAGAATTTTTGATAGAAAAGAAAAGACAGGTAGAATGTTGGATAGAAAAGATAGGAAAGAAAACAAATTTCTTTCTCAACTGTCTGTATTATTCAATGAAGTGATTATATAGTATGTCTTCCATAGAAATTTATTTAAGGAACACAGTATTAAGGAAGGCAGACAGAAATAACGTAAGTTATTCCTTCCAGTGTTATGCGTTTTTTCATACCATGAAAAATCCAAAGTTATGCATCTCCTACTCACAGGTGTATCAGTTTACCCATGGGAGAATGACACCACCTGGTAAGGACACTTACCTATTTCTAGTAATTTAGTTAGCTAAAATTATGTAATGATTCTGCCTGAAGCACTGAAACAGGGCTCAGAATTGAATGCATGTCTTATAATAAAAAAAGACTTTTTTTTTCTCAAGGGAAAAGGCAAGCGGGCAGAACAGAAGCAATAAACATATTAATCAGTTTTCCATAGTATAATTCATCTCTTGGTAATTGAAATACGCTTATATCTTAGAAATTAAATTATGACAGAAGAGATGGCTTAAAAAAAAAAAATCTAGGCTAATTTCCTTAGGGTGGGGAGAGAAAATGGGACTGAGGCATTTTTGGCAGTTTGATGTTACGCTATAATATTGGTTGCTTCAATTTATTCTTCCACCTTCTATATTTTTATTTTGTGAGTCAGGAGAGAGAAGCTGATTTTCTAAGTTACCAAAATATGTATGATCACTATAAAATACCGTAGATGCAATATCTGAGCAATGCAGCCTTTTGTAATCAAATCTGAAGTGTTGTGCAGGCCTAGAGAACACTTTTTATATGCTAAGTTTTTTTTTTAAATGATGTCATATTTATGCAACACTGGAACTCTGTGAAAAACAGGGGAGAAAAAACATCATATGGAATCCAAGACATAAGAGTTTTGCTCTCTAAATGGCTTACACATACAAAAAATCAAACAGACAGGAATGTTGCATAAGATGATATTCGACCGGTCATTGGTGCTCTTTGAGTCTGATTATTTCCTTGCCCAAACTAGATAATATCATCAAGACTCCTTGTTTCAACCCTGACTTTCAAATAATCTTCAATGATAGAAAAGTAAGGTTCTATATTTAGGCAAGAAAAACCAAATGCACAGGGGGTATTTTGCTCAACAGTAATAACTGTGAGAGGGATCTTGGAGTCCTAATGGACAATTACTTAAATATGAGCCAGCAGTGTGCGGCAGCTGCCAAAAAAAGCCAACATAGTTCTAGGCTGCATTCAAAGAGGGATAGAATCAAGATCATGTGAAGTATTAATACCACGTTATAATGCCTTGGTAAGGCCACATTTGGAATACTGCACCCAGTTTTGGTCACCACAATGTAAAAAAAAGATGTTGAGACTCTAGAAAGAGTGCAGAGAAGGACAAAAAAGATAATTAGGGGACTGGAGGCTAAAATATCTAAAGAACGGTTGCTGAAATTGGGTATGTCTAGTCTGAAGAAAAATCAGCCCTTGTTCTTCAGCTGTTCCCTTCGTCTGGCAACTCTGTGCACGTGCGCACTGGGAAGAGCTCTAGCTGTTCTTCTACCTCACTGATGTCTGACTCGAAAGGCAGGTGATAACTGTCAGATGGCTCTGGCCCCATCTCTGCCTCCAATGCAGGGCACTTGTCAGAGCTTTCCCCAGACTCCAGGACTGGGTCATATTCTTCCCCAATCTCCTCATTGTCCGAATCTGCTACCAGCTCTGCTGGCTGCTGTCAGGCCACAACACTGTCTGCCCAACATTGTGAAACAATGGTGGATTTGCCAAAATTTCAACAACTCCCAATGTAGAGTCCAAACTATATTTAACACAATGGGTCATGCATATCATTGTACCTTACCAATGTGATGACCCTTAGTGTCTCAAAAATAACACAAAAACTAAAACATGAATCAAGGTCTTGCAATGCCTTCCACTTAGTTTCGCTGTTTTATTAGTCACAGTTTAAATTCAAAAAGTAGATAATGAAGCAAAAGGAAACCAGAAACAAACCATATTGATGAGAGTTCCAAGGAAAACCAAGATAATTAATCACACATTCCAGGAAGATAACGGCGAGAGTCAGGGGTGGGATTCAAAATTTTTAACAACCGGTTCTGTGGGTGTGGGTTAAGTGGTGGGCATGGCTTGGTGGTCACGTGACTGGGTGGACATGGCTTGGTGGTCATGTTATTCGCTGGGTGGGGACAACTCAATATCATATCGAGGCATGCATCTCCTCGCTTGGCCTCTCATGACTGTGGGGATGCTGCAACAGTCATGAGTGTGAAAAATGGTCATAAGTCACTTTTTTCAGTGCCATTGTAACTTTGAACAGTCACTCCACACAAGCAAAGTACCAGCAAAGGAGGGGAAATTAACTCCAGAGACATTCCTGAGACAGGAAGTTTAGTCCTGCCAAGAATGTAATAAGGGTTAACAGAGAGGCAGTTTCTGTAAGCAACACCAGAATGTTTCCTTCCTGCCTTCCTTACAGGATTAGGCCAGTAATTTCTTCTAACAACCAGTTCTCTGAACTGCTTAGAATGTTAACAACCAGTTCTGGTGAATAGGTGCGAACTGGTAGAAACCCACCCCTGGGGAGAGTCCATGGGAAGAACGCCAACAAAGATAAAGCTCATTCAAGGAAAATACTAATTTGACTTCAGCATCTGTGAACACGCAGTTTCAAACCCTTATACAGAGCTCACAGCTGCAACCCATGAAGAGGATCATGGCTCTCTCCTCCCGAGTAGACCATGCTTCTCCCTGATCCTCTCCTCCTTGCGTGCCCTAGGATGGATAGGGGATGGGCCTGGATCCTCCTCTGACTGCTCAGCCAGCCTCTGCCCTTCCCCAGCCTCCTCCACCACCTCTGGAGCCACACTTCTACTCCCTGTTGACTGTTCCTCCTCTTCCTTAGAGTCAGTCTCCACCAGGGGCATGACACGATAAACCAATGCCATTTCTCATTTCCTTCCTTCCTCTGATTTTCTTTTTTTTTTTCTCAAATTCCATAGAGCAAATAGATTTCACAGTCTTTAAATCAAATATTTCCTATATAGTCCAAAGATTCTTCCCTGGATGGATGGATGGATGGATGGACATAATTTTCTAATATTAAAGACAAGAATCGTTAGAAACAGTTTGCGGAGGTATGAGCAAAGTGGTTTACTTATCAGATCTGTGGGTGACATTTATTGCTTCATATACTGTGAGATCCTCTGGGACTCTTCTTAAAATATACACCACTAAATAACTTTCAGTTACTTGCTACATTTACAAATGTGGGCCATTTGCCAGAGGCAACGCCATAGGTTGAATGAATTACGGATCACTGGGTTTAACTTGGACTGTTGCTAACCAGAGACAGCATATCTTCTCTCTGTGTGCAATTATCAGCTTTCCATTTCACAGGTTTTCCCCTTCATATTGAAATGAACACAAGCACGCTTTATGTTATATCCAAGACTTACAAGCTTTATAACATTATTTATGACTGCAGCAAATAAGCAAAGTCTGCATTTGTTCTTAAATAACTCTTGCTTAACTGCAGAGACAAGATACACCAACCTGAATTTATCATTCTATTATTTTTTAAAACAACAACAACAACAACAATATAAGCACTCAGGTTAAAAAAATAGGTAACTCACCAATGCATGCATATATAGAAAACAATGGTCATTATTAGTTTATGGAACCATTCTGTGCCTGTCTGCTCAGAAATACATTTAACCATTACCTTTAAGTGTGTATACTTAAGTGAGTACACTCCAGATAACCAGATTTAATTCCTGTTCCATAGAAAACAAAGGGATGTTTACAGTAATATTGGGTACTTGATGTGCAGGTTTTTTTTTCTTATTAATTGTGTTGCATTTTCTGCACAAGTACTGTCCTACAGTTAGAATACTTTATTGGTCAAATGTGATTGGACACACAAGGAATTTGTCTTGGTGTAAATACTCTCAGTATACATAAAAGAAAAGATACATTCATCAGGAGTACAGACAAAGACTTAAAACCATGAAACCAACAATTAAATCAGTGAAGATTTGGTCAGATGAGGCAAAGCTAAACCTCCAGGCCTGCCTTGATTGCACTGATTGGCATGTTTTTGAAGATGCCTCTGCAGACCTAGATGAGCTCACAGATACTGTAACATCATATGTTAGCTTCTGTGAAGACTTATGTGTACCAACAAGGAACCTGCAAATATATAGTAACAACAAACCTTGGTTCACAGCTAAACTTAAACAGCTACGTTGTTCTAAAGAGGAAGCCTATAGAAAAAGTGACAGAATGCTATACAACCAGGCCAGAAACATATTAACAAGAGAGATCAGAGCAGCAAAAAGAAGCTACTCTGAAAAGTTAAGGAATCAGTTCTCAACAAATGAATCAGCAAACATGTGGAAAACTCTTAAAAAACATCACTGGCTTCAGCAAACCTCCTTCCCAGGCAGAAGGAAATCAAGAACTAGCAGATGACCTGAACGTGTTTTACTGCAGTTTTGAAAGGAAACTACAGCCACCTATCTCGACAACCCATATCTCAAACACACCAACAGCCAAGCCTCCTACACCTGGAAGAAAAGGTGGGTTTAATTGACATACTTTTTATTTCCTTTATTAATACTATGCAGTGTATTAAGTATCTAAACTTCATAATGAATGTTCACACTTCTGACTACAGAATACAGAATAACAGAGTCCAATCCTTTGCTCAAGTAGGAGACCCTATATTATTCCAAACAAATGGCTGTCCAGTCTCTTCTTAAAAACCTCCAGTGATAAAGCATGCACAACTTCTGGCAGCAAGCCATTCCACTGATCAATTATTCTCCCTGACAGGAAATTTATCCTTAATTCTAGGTTAAGTTTTTCTTTTATAAGCTATCATATGTTACTTCTCAAATTCCAGGGACAGTCTCTTTTGTGACTGTCCCTAAAATACTGGTAGACTGCTATCATATTATTCTTAGTCCTTCTTTTTGTTTGGCTAGACCAGGGTGTCAAACTCAAGGCCCGTGGGTGGGCTGGATCTGGCCTGTGATGTGGTCAGATCCAGCCCATGGGGCCATCCTGGTCTACCCATTGCAAAGAGGAAAGATTGATCCAGCATGGCTTCGGCCCAGTCTACCCAATGCGAAGAAGAAAAATCTGGTCAGCGTTGCTTCAGCCTGGTCTACCCAATGTGAAGAGGAAACAAGCCAGTAGTTTTGGGAGTGGCCATGCCCACCCTGATATGGGCCTCAATGAAATTGAGTTTGACACCCCTGGACTAGATGTTACCAATTCCCACAATCGTTCAATGTGTGCTTTAGCTTCTAGTCTCCTAATCTGATTTGTTGCTCTTCTCTCTTGTTGTATTTTTAGCATATTTATGCAAATGCTGCATATCATTTTTATTTCATATGGTTTTGGTGATTTCTAATGTTTTAAAGTAATATGAGTTGCACTGGATTTTGTGTATTGACTAGAAAATAAGCAATGAGGCAACTCATAAATATAATCAATCAAAATGCTTTGGAGATGGTATTTTGTACAACACTAGAAACACCCACATATTTCAAATTAAACTATATTTACTTTATTTATTTATTTTGATTTGTCAATCGCTTACAAGATAATAGGTATAAGTATATACATAGTTATGAATACATGAAATGGGTACATAGTAGAAAAATAAAAGAAACAATAGGACAGGGATGGTAGGGACATTGGTGTGCTTATGCACGCCCCCTACAGACCTCTTAGGAAAGGGGTGAGGTCAGTAGTAGACAGTCTAAGGTTAAAGTTTTGGGGGTTTGGGGAAGAAACCATAGAGTCAGGTAGAGTATTCCAGATATTGACCACTCTGTTGCTGAAGTCATATTTCCTGCAATCAAGTTTTGTGCGGTTAACTTGAGTTTGTATCTATTGTGTGCTCTTGTGTTGTTATGGTTGAAGCTGAAGTATTCATTGACAGGTAAGTCGTTGCAATGTATGATTTTATATACCATACTTAGCTCATACCGAAGACGGCGTAATTCAAGGTTTTCTAGGTCTAGAATTTCAAGTCTGGTGGCATAAGGTATTCTATAATGAGTAGAGGAGTAGAGAATTCTTCTTGTGAAATATTTCTGGACTTTCTCAACTGTGCTAATATCAGATACGTAATGTGGGTTCCAGACTGATGAGCTGTATTCAAGTATTGGTCTAGCAAATGTTTTGTATGCTCTAGTTAGTAGTGTGATATTACCAGAGAAAAAGCTACGTAGGATTAGGTTAACAACTCTTAATGCCTTTTTGGCTATGTAGTTATAGTGGGCTCTAGCACTTAGATCATTTGAGATGAGTATCCCAAGGTCCTTTACAGAGCTTGGATCATCAACAAGGTCTTGACTATTTAGCTTGTGTTTTATTTTCTGATTATTATTTTTGTTTTACCAATATGTAAGACAGACCATTTATTTGTTGAGATTTGAATTTGCCACTTGTTTGACCATTCTTATACATAGTCAAGATGTTTTTGGAGGGTAGCAGTATTATCTGTGGTATTGAACAGCTTTACATCATCAGCAAAGAGAATGCAGTTGCTAGTGCCCATCTACGGGTAGAACACATGAAGTTAGAAGCTAGGATGATACCTTCTAATCCTCAAACTGATTCCATTAATTGGACAAGCATCTGGATCAAATTTGGAAATGATCTGGGGATGTGGAAGTGAAGGCAAAGAGATTTCTTAAGAGTATTGTGATAATTATTCTTTTTAATATGAATAGCAATGAAATAACATCCCAGAATTCACTCATTCCATTTTATTTGGAACACAAAGCTAATTCCTAGATTCATTCATTTATAGCATACCTTGGCTGCAAAACCCAAATGATCATTAAATGACAGCAAAGGGTTAGAGTTTTTATGACTCTTTGATGCCTGTTCTGACCCAGCTCCCCAAACACAACAAACCCTCTGAAGTGAACTCAAAGATTCCTTTAATTAGGAGTGCTGGCAGCCCCAAACAAAAACAAAAAAAATTCTCTCTCACTGCAGGCTAATAAGGTCTGCTACACCTATTCATCTCCACCCCCTGCCTTTTATCCCCAGAGCTAGGGTGGAGCATTGCTAGCAGTGGTGGCTCTTCCTTCCCAAGGATCAGCCCGTAGATTTCCACTGCTCTCCTCTCCTCTGCCTTCTGAGCATCTGCGCATCAGACACAGGACCCAGCTGTTCCTCCTCTTCCTCATTAGCCATCTCCAGACCTGGAGGCTGTTGACTCTCCATCTGAGGACTGACGGATGGCCCAGGCTCTGCTTCCATCTCTATCTGTGACAGCTCCGTTTCCTCTTCCCCCTCGGAGCTCTCAGGTTGCCTTGATCCTGATCCTGACTTTCCCACCTCCTCCTCCTCCTCTGATTTGTTTGCTGGAGGAGCTGGGAGGCTACAACAATGCCATTTAGGGCAGTGTACCCCAACCTTTTGGGCATCAGAGACCGGTTCCATGGAGAGAAGTTTTTCTAGGGACCGAAGGGGTGGTTTCACATGCTGCCTGGACTTCACTTCTTTGTGCAGTCTGATTTCTGGCATGCCAAGGACCGGTGCAGTTCCACGGAGTGGAGTTTGGGGACCCCTGATCTAGGGACTATGCATTTATGCAATCCAGGTAGGACTGATTATTTTGAGAGTTAAGAGAGAGAGAGAGAATTTAAGACTACTTCATTGGCCAAGTGTGATTGGACACACAAGGAATTTGTCTCCGGTGCATAAGCTCTCAGTGTACATACAAACAACAAAGAGATAGCTCATAGATCATAAATTGTATTACGATCATTAATCATAAGATAAAAAGGAGTGATAAGTCATAAGATCCCAATAAGAGACAATAGTAGGAAAGAGAAGATGAGAAAATATGAGAAATGAGATGATGAGAAAGATGAGAAGATGAGATGATTAATATCAAAACAGCCTACTACACGGGGGCTGTAGGACTAAGACAGTGCTGTGGGAATTAGGCATTTAGCAAAGTGACGGCACAGAGGGGGGAAAACTATCTTTATTTACAATGCTGACTCACTCTTATAGAATGAGAAGGTTCATTGTTTTTAAGCAATGCCCTGAAGATGATTTTCTTTTGAACTGAAATATTTAACATCCTATAGTTCAAGAGAGCTCCTCGAGACAAGGCTGTTTTCTAGGGTTCTCTAAACTTGGCATTTGAAACATGGACAATGAAGAGCACTAATTAATTTCCAATCAAAAGTGTTTGCTTGCTTACTTGATCCTTTATTTCAGCTTCCTGCCATTAGCCCATGCACAAAAACCTCTCGGCTGTAGGACATGTTATTTCTTTCACTGAGATATAACGTTTCTTTCCCTTCCCCATCCTCCCTTTTTACAAGGTCAAGTTTCTAGGGAGCTGCACTGATCAAATTGTTTTGGCACCAAGCTCAAGAAGCTCACAGGCTGTGTTAAACTGCATTACAAAAAGTCATACAACATTTGTTATGGAACGAATGCACTCTGCAGTGCAGTAGCCAGAGTGGTTCATGGCGATTAGGATGCTGCTACTTATTATTGCCAAGTTACAGTGGAGGAAATAAATAAATAAAATAAAATGACGTGTGTGTGTGTGTGTGCATGTGTGTGCATGTGTGTGCATTTAGGCATGTGTGCTTGGAAAGACAGAGAGAGGGGGTTTAGAAGAAGATGACCCTACACAAAAGGTGCCAGATTTTGATCTCGCTGGCATTGGTCAACTTTGAACAGGATCCGTACCCAACATGGTGTCTACCAGGACTCATTGTTTAAGTGGGGACTTGTCTCTACCCCTCAGTGTGACAGCAGTGGTGGGCTGTACCAGTTTGGACCAGTTTGGGAGAACCCCTTGTTCTGAAGTTCAGCAGTCTCTGAATTGGTTTGCTTCAACAAGGGTGTGGACCCGTGTGCCCACCACTGCTCTTTCCTGTCCTTTACTTCCTTTGTTTAGAGAACAGCTGATTCATGTGGCAGAGCAGGGACTGCTGTAGAAGATAAGTATTATAGCTGTTTGAATTGCAGAGCACAGGCACAGAGCTTGCAATCACCGAACCGGTTGTTATACCAGTGGAATCTCACCCCGTGTGACTGTGGTGCTCCTCGACAAAATATCCATCACATTGTGTCTGAATGTCCATCATTGTGTACGAATAAGAATAAAAATAAATAACAGAGTTGGTAGGGACTTTGGGGGTAATCTAGTCCAACCCCCTGCTTGAGCAGGAGAGTGTATTCCAAATATTAGCCTCTACCTAGGATCGAACTCACAACCTCCTGATTGTGAGGCCTCTAGGCCACTGCTTCAGTCTAATGTCCAACAAGAGCTTACACCAGCCCAATGTCTGATTTTTTCAACATAGACCACCCTGTCCTTGAATGGCTGGGTGGACTGGACATTAACATTTGAACCACTATAAGTCCATGTATTTGCCATACGCTAAATAAATGTTTAGAAGACTATATATAAAACATATGTAATTCTGTTAAGTCCTAATAACAAGCTTTTGGATTTTATATTTACCTAGAATCAAATTGCAGGTTAATATATTATATTTCTTTGCCAGACAGTGTTTTTTAAACTCTTCTGGGACATAGTTTTCCTCAATGTAGTAACATTCTGGACTAAATGTCTATGGAGACTCTCAGTCATCCAGGCCATGGTTGTCCCAAAGGTGCTTTTTAAAGAGGCAACTGGACTTTCTTTGTTTTTGCTTGAAGATGTTTTGCTTCTCATTCAAGGTGCTTCTTCATTTCTGAATGAATGGCATAGAATGGAAGGATTTATATGCCTCACAGTCATCTGGTTGTTAGCACTCTCTCTGACAGTTGTTGAGGCCATTTGGAGGTTTATCTGTGCTCTCAGAGTCACCTGACAGCGCAAATGGGTGTGGAACCTTCTTGGAAATGCTGAAAGGACCATGTTGTAAACAGGAAATAGGTGGTGTTTAAGAGTGTAACAATCAGATGACCGAAAGGAATATAAATCCTTCCATTCTTCACCATTCATTCAGAACTGAAGAAGCTTTTTGATGAGAAGTGAAACATCTTCAAGCAAAAACAAAGAAAGTTCAGCTGCCTTTTGGAAAAATAAAAGCACTTTTGGGACATTCTGGATTGAAGAAGGTAATAAATATTTCATTCTCAATAATCTTTTTTTCTGTCCCAAAAATGCCATAATAACTTCAACAAACATGGAGGACATTTTAATGCTTTTCAAACCCTCATCCAAACCAGTGGATTTCTTGGAATAATTTTTGTCCTATATGTTTATTGTTATTGTTGTTATTATTGTTATTGTGATTGTTGTGATTGTTGTGATTGTGATTGTTGTTGTTATTGTCATTATTATTGTTGTTGTTGTTATTGTTGTTAAGCACTTCCTAGTTTGATTAGCCAGACAGCCATTAGATCAGAAGCAAGATAACCTAATTCATCTTATTTTTTCTTCATGTTTTTCCATCAAGTAATTACTTGAGAGATTAGTGGTTTTCAGATCTTTTTTCTAGCAGGGAAACAATAAGCCTGATTTTGTTGTTTTTCTAGTCTTATATTTAAAAAAAAACACCTTAATTTGAAGACACAGAAATACAGAAGGAACATTCGTACAAATCAGCAATCACTTTTCACTTTTACAAAAGAAAACAAAAAAGCAAATTATGAAAAACTTCTGACTTCTTTCCTTCATCCGTTCAGTAGCAAATAATATTGCTGTTATCACTTGATGTATTTAAGTGAGGATATACCGATCTGTCTGTTCTTCATGCCACCTTTCAGAGCCTTTTCATTTTATTTTATTTTTCCGCTTTTCAGCTTATCAGAAGAATTGGGAAGTTTGCAAAATATTGTAGCTATTTAAAAAGTGACTCTCTGCAGTGGCGCTATTCAATACATATCTTTCAATATAAAATATATCCACCTGCCATTGATTAAAAATAATAGTCTGAGAGTTCTTAACTATTGTACCCAGATCAGTTGATCTCTTTTGTACCTACGTTGCAGATGATCACATTTTATTCCCTTGTGATGATTTGGGGGAAATCTTATTAATGGTATTTAAGATAAAACTGAATCATTATTTATGAATATAGTTGAATACTGACATCCTGAGATGCAGTATGGAACTACAGATGGAGGGGGAAAAGTTAGTACAGTGTGTAAAGCCTCTGCTTCAGCAGATAAAAGCACAACTTAAACCATCTTTCTGGTTTGTCAGTCTTGGAAGCCATTTTTTTTTTCTTGAAAGCTTCGAGGCTGCCACATTCAGTGCCTGGGAAACCAGGAGGGGGGATTTCATAGGTAGAAGATTAGACACAACAAAATTCTTTCTCAGAGAGTCAAGGACATGTTGCCATGCACCTGGAGGGGAGTGACTGGGGAAATGTCTCCATTGGACGGAATTTTGATTGGGCCATGTGATGGACTGATGGTTGCAAGGGATGGATCTTTGATTTTCTTTTGGGAAGGGAAAACCTGGAATTCTCAGATTCGGGTTTTCACAGATGTGCCAATATAACAACTAATAAAATGGAACTTTGAGGAAATGTTTTTTCTTGGAGTTTATTGGGTTGGGGTTGGTTAGTTGGAATGCTGACATAGTTCATATTTATAATGTTAAACCCCTAACATAAGCTGACTTTTGAGCAACTCTTCAAATGAGCTTCAGAAATTCCCTTTATTATTTTCATTATAAGCAAGGTGAGTATCCAAAAAATGCTTTGAGAGCTGAACTAGATCACAGTTTGTTCCACAGCTTCTTCCATGACACACATTTATTCAGGTTGGGAATAAAAGGCCAGATGTTGAAAATTCAAAGCAATGGGCCACTTAGGTATCTGCAGCCTCCTGATAGTTTCACAACATCATCTAATAGGAGAGGATAATTGGGGTGTATTGTTGAAGGCTGAGATAGGACCATCTGCTTTTGCAGGTAGTAAAGGAATCTGTCTTCAAAGAAATTGACTTCCTATCCATTAAGGGGATAAACTAAGAGAATTAACTTTATATCTGTATGCAGCTGTTTCCTAAAGTACAGAGATGCCACCTACTGTATTTGTTGGAAGTGAAACATTTGTATATATACGTGTGTGTGTGAGAGAGAGAGAGAGAGAGAAAGAGAGAGAGAGAGGGAAAGAGAAATGGAAGGGAGGGAGGGAGGGAGGGAGGGAGGGAGGAAGGAAGGAAGGAAGGAAGGAAGGAAGGAAGGAAGGAAGGAAGGAAGGAAGGAAGGAAGGAAGGAAGGAAGGAAAATGAAGCTGACCTGACTGAAGCTATTTTGAAGCTTCAGTGTTCCCACACTGGAGCTGAGGGATAGAGAAGGGGGAATAAGCTGGGGATTTGTAGCCAAAAACAAAATACTTTCTCCTGGGAACCAAGGACATTCTCACACCAAGTCAGAGAGAGGAGGAGTGACATTACCAGCAACTGGACAGCACCTTGATTAGACCATGTGACTGATTGTTTGGGGAAAGGGAAAAAAAACTTGTATTTTTATTTAGGTGAAAACTGTGGGAATCTTCAGAATCAGTTTTCACCAGAACTGTGCCAATAGAATATATCCAATAAAACTATTCTTTGAGGAATCTACCTGCCTTGGAGTTTTGTTTGCTATGGGTGTATTGCTTGGAACCCTGACAGAAGGGAGAAGGGAGGGAGGGAAGGAGTGGGAGAGGGAGAGAGAGAGAGAGGGAGGGAGAGAGAGAGAGAGAGAAAGAGAGCATTTTTGCGGCAAGGATTAATGAAAATGCCACGTTAATAGAAAGAAATGTTTATTAAATCAATGCACAAAAAGGATAGGCAAACTCTACAAGTTGCTGGTAACAAAGATACTCAGGAACAAAGTCCAAGAAAAAAAAGTGGCACAGTGGCACAGTGGTTAGAGTGCAGTACTGCAGGCTACTTCTGCTGACTGCTGTCTGAATGCAATTTTGCAGTTCAAATCTCAGCAGGCTCAAGGTTGATTCAGCCTTCATCCTTCTGAGGTGGGTAAAATGAGGACCCAAAATTGTTAGGGGCAATAGGCTGACTCTGGAAACCTCTTAGAGAGGGCTGTAAAGCATTGTGAAGTGATATATAAGTCTAAGTGCTATTGCTATAGTTGTCTGTCTAGGGTCAAACACCTAAATGCAAAGTCACAGCTGGCAGAGGGAAAGATGAAGAGGACACATTTAAACTTCTACTTTCATCTCACTGTCCTCCTCTTGATCAGCAAGCAGGTCAGGGAGTTCTGAAGGATCCGTGATACTGAAATCAGTCTTCCAGCACTATTACTACATATGGCAGAAAAATTCTACCTTTCATTTCAGGTATTCTTAAGATACCTATGGTGCATATTATGAAGAACCTGAAATACACATAATTAAAGATATATTTATCTTTGTATTTTGATGCTGGGTTTTGAACATACCTGTTCTTGTTATCCTTTATCGCTTTCTGCTTTGGGCACATAGTTTATGACAGCCTATATTCACCCCCAGTCAAGATAATGAAAAACAACTCTTCCAAGTGAGTTTCTCTGTATATAGTTTACATGACATATTAACAAACACAAAGAATTTGCTTTAATCTGAGACACCTTCCCACAGTCCCCAGATGGTTTTAAACCAAAAGCGAGGAAGGTAGAAACTGACATAAACCATGCTTCATGATTTATTTATCAAAACAATTTCACCTCTTTCCTTTCTCACTCACAATGAATTGCTGAAGACAGCCAAGAATTTCACAAAATGAGTTATATTATGGGGGGGCTGAGGAAGAAGGAAAATGTGACAATATAACTGGTAAACTTCTGAAAGATTTAGGAGCCAACCAAACAATAAGTCTGCAACTGTGATTAAAGGGGATGCGGAAGACAGATTTGCTCTCTATATATTTTCTGAATTTATCATATTTATAATTCCAAGATTAATTATGAATCAGAGTATAGTTAGTGGAGGAGAAAAAGGAGGAAGAGCAGAGGGAGAGGAAGAGGAAAAGGGAGGAGGAGGAGGAGGAGGAGGAGGAGGAGGAGGAGGAGGAGGAGGAGGAGGAGGAGGAGGAGGAGGAGGAGAAACTCACTGGCAATTGGATACATCTTTTTTGTTAAGGTAGGAGTATGATGACAAATTTATGGCAGTTATGAACTCTGATGGTGGACAGTCATAAACTTGGAAAAATTCATTGCTGTGTGCTCTGACAGTGTGAAAAAAGATGCACAGGAACCAGTGGGTGGGTTGTTTTTTTTACAAACTGTAAGAAGTACATTTGAGGTGGTAGGAAAGGCTTAGTCAAAAAAATGGGAAAGTGAGAAAAATCAATTACTTCTCTTTCTGGCCTGAAATCTGCAAGCCTGAGAGGTAGAGCTAAACTAATCTCCTGGGTCCATCATGTTAACAACCAAAGTGTGCCATGTAGAAAGAACACTCCTGTAGCCATGCTAACATATTGTCATAAGCAGAATGAGAGCTCCATTGATAATGAGGGGTGGAGAGGCTTAACATGTTAGAAAACAAGCATCCAAAAATATTGGATCTGAAAGGATGAGACCTACACATAAGAGCAGATTCTGTTTATTCAGTATGTACATCCCAGAATGGAATATCAATTTATAGGAGCAAAATTTCTCATACTTTTTGGCAGACGTCTCCTCCTCCTCCTCCTCCTCCTCCTCCTCC
>NW_020769335.1:6333351-6350494 GCF_900518735.1 Pseudonaja textilis | reverse complement strand
AGGAAGGAAGGAAGGAAGGAAGGAAGGAAGGAAGGAAGGAAGGAAGGCAGGCAGACAGGAAGGAAGACAGGAAAGATGGAAGGAAGGAAGAAGACAAAAAGGAAGAAGATAAAGGGAAAAGAAAGAAAGAAAGAAAGAAAGAAAGAAAGAAAGAAAGAAAGAAAGAAAGAAAGAAAGAAAGAAAGAAAGAAAGAAAGGAAGAAAGAAGAAAAAGAAAGATGGAAGGGAGGAAGAAAGAAAGAAAAAGAAAGAAAGAAAGAAAGAAAGAAAGAAAGAAAGAAAGAAAGAAAGAAAGAAAGAAAGAAAGAAAGAAGCAAGCAAGCAAGCAAGCAAGAAAGAAAGAAAGAAAGAAAGAAAGAAAGAAAGAAAGAAAGAAAGATGGAAGGGAGGAAGAAAGAAAGAAAAAGAAAGAAAGAAAGAAAGAAAGAAAGAAAGAAAGAAAGAAAGAAAGAAAGAAAGAAAGAAAGAAGGAAAGAAAGCTCTTTTCACAGGTTCACTGCAGTTTGAATCTGTACCGCTGAGGAATGGCGAACAGGCATCAGTCCCCAAGAGAAAAGAGAAAAAGAAGCAGAGAACCAAGAAGAGAGGCCACAAAGTATTCAAAATATTATGGTGTTATGGTTTGCCTGGGGAAGGGAATCCTCTGGGGTTCCTGATGTTGTCAGACTACAGTGCCTCTATTTCCTAACCCTTGAACTGTGCTAATGGGAGTAGGAATCCAAATAATGTTTCAGATTCTCAGCTTGCCCTGATGGCCCATAACAAGTCAGGAGACCCCATTAAAGGGGACTGTGGTGTTGCTACTTTTTTTTTTCCTCCCAAAAAAAATCTGCCTTGTATTGATCCACTTTTCTCTGGAGACATCCCTTCCTTCCTTATCTTTGACCTCCTTTTAAAACAGGATGTAGCACATGTTGGTTGCTTTTCATTTAAGTCCAGCTCTCTCAAGCAGTAGATAAAGTTGCAAGCTACAGAGTGGCCTACACCACTTCAGAATGTAAATAAAATATCATTATTGATTGCAGTCACTCAGCCTTTTGTAGTTCCAGTGCATTAAAACACATACATACCATATTGGTAGCAAACTTTTAAACGTCTCTGCAGCGTGCCTTACTTTGTTAATCACTTTTCAGCATTGTGGACCTATTTCTAGGCAGGGAAATGCATGTTTCATCTGATTTTCACTGGGGTTGAAGCTTCACCGGTTTGAGCTTCTTCAGTGACAAACCGAAACCTCGTCTCTGTGTGGCTTTGATCCATGCTCGCTGCTGGAGCACCCCGAGCTGGCTGGTTTTGGGGCTAAGCCACCCCGTAGAGGTGGTGAAGAGGGGGGAGACTGCCAGCAGGGTTGAGGAGAGCCGCATCTCTCCTCCCCAGCTGGCCATTACTCCCTTTCCCAAAGGCGGTTGCAGCGGTGGTCAGAAATGGCCACCACAAAGAAGAACTCAACCAGAAAAGTATGTGCAGGAGGAAGATAAGAAGAGAAAGTTTTGGTTGACTGGGTCAAACAGCAAAAGCAACAAATAAGGTACCCTGGAATTGAAACTGTTAAAAAACAATAACATTATTCCCTAAGAAGATTTTTAAGCTGTGAAGGAAAGAGAAAAGGGAAAAGATTTGGTTTTCTCCTTTTCCTATACTGACAGCTAAAAGACTTAAGCAAGAAATTGGGGAAAAAATCCACTTTGACATCAATAGGCATTTAATGCTGGAAATAAAAAGTCAAAGGGATAATAAAGATTTCTGGATAATTAAAAGCTTTTGAAAATAGGAAAGGAGAGAAAAAGAATAAAAGGGTATGATCTGGAAGGGAGGAGACTGCCTGGAATTAAAAAAGAACTTATAGCAAAATCTCAATTAGACTTCCAAAAGATACATTCTAACTGAAATATCGCAACAAAAACCCCAGGAAGAGAAAGTCAAAAAAGAAATAAGAAGATATAACTCGGGACTATCTGGATTACTTGATGATTTCTGGATTCTTGGTTATTGTTTTGAATGACTAAAATCAATCAGGTGGTTGTTTAAAACTGTTTAAAATGGCTCCACTTTTAGAAGAACTGAAAATGGAACTTAAAAAGTACAAAGAAGATCCACAAGAAGGGAGAGGTTCTTTTGGCTTTGTATTTCAGTTTTTAGAAATGGAGATTTGGAATTATGAGAAACAACAAGAAATGCCTGCAGAACAAGAAGATTGCAACAAAAAAGAAGCCATCTTTAATGAACAAGTAATTTTAGATGGGGGAAAAAAAGGAAAGGGGGAAAGAGAATGGAAGTTTAAGATTGGGAAAAACAACTCCACTCCCACGCCCCCCCCCCAAAAAATAGAGTGAAAAATAAGTATAAAATCAGAAAGCAACAGAAGAGGGAAATGCAGAAGAGAGAATTAGAAGTAGAGAGACAAGGGGGTAAAGGGGAGAGGGAGAAGATGAGAGGGAAGAAAGAAAGGAAAAGAAGTTATAAAGGACAGAAGCAAAATATAGAGAAACAAGGCCTATTTAGAGATAATGGGTGAGAACTTAATGGAAAAAGGGATTCTGCAAAGGTACATAAGATAGTATGCTTATATTAGAAGCAGAAATAATTTTAGAAAATATGAAACAATGTATGATTAAAATGCCTGATAAAATAGCTATCGTAATTCAGTGGAATGCTTGTCAATAAATAAATGTAACAAAAGATATATTTAATGATTTATAAAACATATGTGAAGAGAAATAAGGGAAAAATTAATTATGGAGATTATATGTGTTTTTAAGGAAGTATGATATTTAATTGAAAAGAAGTGTTAAAGATATTAAGATTTTAATGATTATTAATGATAGAACTGAACTGCAATGGAATGAGGGTTTATAATTACATATATTTACAATATTTCTTTAAAAAAAAAGAATATAGTGTGTATTATAAGAATGTACCAAGCAGAATTCCATTGGAAGTTATGTATTATGTATTATATTGAAGGTCATAACCTTAAGGTATATATTGAAGTTTAAATAAGAGTTGAATGGATGTAATTAAAAGTTATAAAGGTGTCATACGCCAATTAGCAACTACCGGAGAAAATTTGTTTAATGAGAAAAGATAATATGAAATTGAAACAGAACAGACAAAAGTATAAATATAATGATTTGAATTGAGATGAGATAATCAAAATAAAATTGAGAAAATTAAAAGAGGGGAAAAACTATATATAAAATGTAAAATAGTATAAGATATGGAATAGAATACAAAAAGGAGCATGAAATTGAGTTTTGTGTCTGTATAAAGAAATTCAACCCGGGACCATGCTATTTTCAAAAAAGATGTTTACTTGTGTTTTGTGTGTGAAAACCCAAATAAAACTTTATTTTTTAAAAAAAGAATGTAAATAAAATATCATTATTGATTGCAGTCACTCAACCTTTTATAGTTCCAGTACATTAAAACACATACATACCATATTGACAGCAAACTTTTAAAAGTCTCTGCAGCGTGCCTTACTTTGGTAATCACTTTTCAGCACTGTGGACCTATTTCTAGGCAGGAAAATGCATGTTTCATCTGATTTTCACTGGGGTTGAAGAAAATTTCTTTTTTGACAGGAAAATCCATCAAGACTGTGTTGATTTGGGAGGGGGCAAATGGCTTTCTTTCAAACATCCCCTTGGAAAGACTCACAACTGAAACTTGTTTGGAATCCAATATTTGTCTTTCTTGGTACAGCTGACTTTTGTTTTCACATGGATGGTTGACATTGTATGACTTTCGTGGATTGCAATTGGCCCCAATAAACAGAGAGAAATATCCTGCTGTCTTCTGTTGTACCAGCCGTTCTCATCTGAAAACTTCCACTGAATATTGCCCTATGATAGAGAATGATACCTCCCAATGACCTCTGGGAAAGAGAGGTTATATAATGACTAAATGGAATTATTTAGTGTGTCTAGACTATTGAAGAAAAGGATTGAGGGTAGGGAAACATGATGGCTATTTTCCAGTACTTGGAGGGCTGGCACAGAGAAGAGGTATTTGACTTATTTTCCAAAGCACCAGAAGACAGGCAAGAAGTAATGAGTGGAAGCTTGTTAAAGAAAGATCCAACCTAGAAGTAAGGAGAACTTTCCTGATATTGGTTGAACAATTACTCAATGAAATAGCTTGTTTTCTGGAGTTGTGGGTACCCCATCACTTGAGGTTTTCAAAAAGAGGCAATCAGAATAGTAAAAGGTGCCCTACCTTGAACAGTGAAATGGAGTAGAAGACATCCAAGTCCTCTTCCATCCCTATCATTTTATGTTCCATGAATTGAAGTCCCATAGATGCTTTTCCAAAAGGCAAGTAGACTTTTTTGGCTGTCC
The DNA here is from genome assembly GCF_900518735.1 of Pseudonaja textilis. The sequence goes on along the minus strand of NW_020769335.1, from coordinate 6,346,154 downwards.
CAAAGATGATTTTTTTCAAAAGGCAACTGGACTTTCTGGTTTTTCTTTGAAGATGTTTCACTTCTCATCCAAGAAGTGAAATGATGTCTTCAAAGAAAAACCAGAAAGTCCAGTTGCCTCTTGAGAGAAGCACCTTTGGGACAACCATGATCTGGATGACTGAGAAACTCCATAGATATTTATACCTTCTTGGGGTTTTTTTCTTTGAAAATATTTTGCTTCTTCATCAAAGAGCTTCTTCAGTTCTGGATCAGAAGCAAAACATTTTTAAGGAACAAAACCAAGAAAGTTCAATTGCCTCTTGAAAAAGCATCTTTGGGACAACCATGACCTGGATGATTGAGAATCTTCATAGACATATGAAGTGCATCAAGCTTCCTTTAGCCTCCTAGTTTTCTTTATACCTGAAAGGGATATAGTGGGGGGGGGGGGCTGCTGAGGGTTCACAGGGGTTCAGGAGAACCCCTAGCTAAGATTCTGTGCAGTTTGGAGAACCCCCAAATCCCACTCCTGCCCACCCTGCCTATCCTCTCCCAGGAGTCCCCATGTGGCCCATTTTGGATGCAGGTAAGTACAGGATGCACACAGAGGCTCGGGGAGGGTGAAAAAGGGCCTCCTAGAAGTTCAAGAAGGCTGGAAATGGGCCCGTTTCTGGCTTCCAGAGAGCCTCTGGAGCCTGGGGAAGCCGTTTTCACCCTCCCAGAGGCTTGAGGAAAGCCTCCGGAGCCCAGGGAAGCCATTTTCACCCTCCCAGAGGCTCGAGGAAAGCCTCTGGAGCCCGGGGAAGCCGTTTTCACCCTCCCAGAGGCTCGAGGAAAGCCTCCAGAGCCCAGGGAAGCCGTTTTCACCCTCCCGGAGGCTCGAGGAAAGCCTCCGGAGCCCAGGGAGGGCAAAAATGCCCCCCACCATCATGATGCAGGAGGCCCACTATGGCCATGCCTACCCAGCAACCAGGCAGAGAACCCTTTGCTAAAATTTTTGAAGCCTACCCCTAGATATTATATTAATGCTTCTGTTTTAGCACATAAGGCAACCAAGGCCCAATGGAGAACTGTAGAAGTTCCAGGATCTTCTGAAAAGCACCAAAAGAAGAAGACAATGCTAAATCCTTAAAGCATATTTTACACTTTGAACAGAGTCATACAGAAACCTGTTACCTAGGTGAAAATGTATTCCTTCCTTTTCATGACTGCTCATGAGGGGAGAAAAATGTAGTTAGAAGAGAAATACTGCTGTAATGGTCATGAAATAGAACATTTTTTAAAAAATCTCAAAAAGTTTAAAACCTACACACACACACACACACACACGACTTTCAGAACTGTACAAATACTGGCAATACTGAAATACAGTATCCTTTTTATAGCTTTGTCCTTTGCTGGGGAAGAAATAGATCTATAACCTTTTCATTCCAATGTGCAGTATGAAACTTTAATAAGGAATCCAGGTTTGAAAAATTGGGAAACCCCATTCAGAAGTCAACTAGAAGTATTATCGTTGTTATTGGTGGCAGTGGTGGCAGTGCAACTGCATTTAAAGTTTCATTTTTAAAAAAAAAATGCATATATACATATATTTCAAAACTATGCACATTTTTGCTGCCTTAAAATTATAACATTCTAATGAGGCCAGGCAAGGTGAATATTTAGGCTAGAATATTTATAGCAACCTCATAACACTGTTGTTGTATTTCAAGTAAAATTTCCAAAGGATCAAGACTTTTGCATATTTGAGCATCAACTGAAGGAAGGAAGACAGAGTCCTTTTGATGTCTTTTAAGAAGATTCAATACTTTTGAGATAAACAATTTTCAGGCTTGGTTTGTTTAAAATCTCTACCAGAAGTTCCTTTTCCCCTATGGGATAATCTAGACTTGGACAAGCAGAGCCTACACTGGGACTGGGAAGTAGTTGAACACATTGTTTGCATTCACAACCCAGATTTTGCATAAACGGGGATTCATTCATGTATAGCAAATGCACATGGCAAAACTTGGAGAGATGGGAACTCTTTTAAAGTGTCAACTTGGAGACAATATTGGCTTGGCTACTTCAGGGAAAGTCATGCCAAAGAATGCAAACCATATCCAGTCTCCAATGAAGAATCTCCTCCAACCTTGCCTACAAGATATGCCTAAGTTTCTGCCATGTGTCTTTTTCTCTGTGAGGTTGGTGGGGTTCTCTGAGCTTGGTGGTTTTCTTACAGATGTTTCATTACCCAACTGGGTAACATATTCAGATCTAGCACTGAATATGTTACCTAGTCAAGTAATGAAACATCTTCAAGAAAACCACCAAGCTCAGAGAGCACTAAGGACTCCACAGTTCAACCCTGAGCTACAAATGTTATCTTCTATTAATTTTAACAGTAGGGTCACAAAGGATGAAGCAAAAGTAGATATGAGAAGAGGGAAGTGGTTGTCCAGTGTTGTTTTAATAAAGAATTGTAATCAACCTACTGTTAATTTGGAGTTTACACCCACAAAAGTCCTATCTGTTTTTCAGCTTGCAACTTCATGTTTTTCCAGTGGTTTGCATAAACAGGTCAATATACTGTAGCCAGGTGTCAGCTGTTTTTTTTTTTTTTAAAGTTACTTTTTCTTCTTCTTTCTTTAGTTTTGTTTGGAGTATGTATAAAATTAAATATCACCCACAAAGGAATGTGTTGGTCCCAAATGTTTATTTTCTTTCTGCAACTAAGCAAACATAAATCAAAGGCTTTCATTACTAATGGGCCCTTCTCTAAGGATATGCTCAATTTTGGCCCTTTTCTTCTGTGGGGAAAAAATAGACATAACTAATTTAAAACCCAATCATTTGCTCTATCGTTTTGAACATATATAACATTGAATCAAAAACCTGTGATCAGAACTGGAAATAAACTTTAGGTATTTCATTTTTACAACATATTTCCAAAATCTGAATAAAATAAAATGAATAAGATAAGATGATAAGATAAGATGATAAGATAAGATAAAATAACTAAAATAAAATATTCTTTTGCATCCTTTGGGGGTATGTCTCTGCCCCCCCACGCACACACACATGACATACAATAAAAGGGATACAAAATAAATAATTACATGTTTATATCTTTATCTATTTTTTTTAAAGAAGGAAGTATTTTTATAGGCAGTAGCCAACAGATATTGAAACTACATGGGGCAATAGGACAATGGAGCATCATGTACATTGCCTTAAAACTCTAAATGAATTGTGGCCTATACATTAAAATTAGGTGAATATATAAATAAAAATTATTTAACTGTAAATAATCAACCTAAATTTGTGTCATTACTTTGTGGGCTTAGCTTATAAGGTTAGAAGGAAAAATCCCAACCATATGAATTCATCTTCAGTTTCTATATTGGCTTTCTGATTTGAGGTGTAAATTACACACAAAATCAATATTAAACAAAATTATTTTTTCCATATTTAAGATTTTTCCCATGGCTTCCAGAACTACAGTTAATTCCCCCTCCCCAATTTTATGGGATGGGTCTTAATTCCTTTACTGTTTTTATTTTTCTATGTTGTTTTATGTTTTATTCATTATGCTAATGCAAATTGCCTTGTATGGTTGCATAACTCAAATAAATAATGAACTGCTGTGAACTTTCATTAACTTCTTATAAAATAAAAGATAAAATTTTATCTGATGAAGTGAGCTGTAGCTCCCCAAAACTCATGCTATTTCATAAAAATGCAATGGTCTAAGACTCTACCAGTCTCCTTCCAATTTGTCAGAAGTCATAATTGATTCTTTGGAACTACTTAATAGTTATGGAACATCAGAACATCCATATGAAAATCCAAGGACCTCATATTAATTATGAAATTAAAATAAACTTACAACAGCAAAAAGTATAAGCTATTATCATGATGTAATAATAGTTTACATCCTTAATCCGATTGCTTTATTTTTCAGAATTTTTAAAGCCCAAGCAAGGGTTATATTAAATTAAAAAAATAAAATAAAAAGGAATCATCTCATTATGAGTATCATGTCAAAATGTTATTAGTCTAATGATGTTTGATATACAGTAACAACAGCCTTGAGATAAATAAAATAGGTCAATGTGTATAACAATGTTTTGGAGAAAACAAAAATAATTGGAAGAGGTTGAAGCTTTAATCAGCTTCAGAAAGACTAATTATTTGGTCTATTTGAAAACACTTCCAATAGAACATAACTTCCTATTTTGATTCCATAATGTGCCCCATATCTAGTTCTTCAAACTGAGGCTACAATTAAAACTTGAGCACAGATAGCATATATTAACTATTAAGTTTCAACCAACTAGTTTGATTGCTCTGACTCTCCGTGGTAAACACCAGCATTTTTGGGGAAATCATTTGGTTACACCACAATGTATCATATGTGCTTTTTTCAAAAGGCAAATGGACTATTTTTATTTGAGGAAGATGTTTAAATTCTAATCCAAGAAGCTTTATCAGTTGTAAACTTTGACACAACTATGACCTGGATGACTAAGAATCTCCACAGACATTTCACCCGAAGGTATTATGGACTTTTCCCAATGCTTTGATCACAATAGCTTTCAAATAGGCCGGATGTTGTTAGTTGCAAAGTCAAGTCTGACCCATCACAACCCCATGGACAATGTTCCTCCAGGCCTTTCTGTCCTCTACCAATCCCCCGGAGTCCATTTAAGCTCATGCTAACTGCTTCAGTGACTATATCCAGCCCCCTCATTCTCTACCATCCTTTTCTTCTTCTTTTACCCTCAATCGTTCCCAGCATTAGGCTCTTCTCCAGTGAGTCCTTCCTTCTCATTAGGTGGCCAAAGTATTTGAGTTTAATCTTCAGGCTCTGGCCTTCTGAAGAGCAGTCAGGGTTGATCTCCTCTAGGACTGACCAGTTTGGTCACCTTGCAGTCCAAGGGACTCACAGGAATCTTCTCCAGCACCATAGTTCAAAGGCCTCAATTCTTTGGCGCTCAGTCTTCCTTATGGTCCAACTTTCACAGCCATGCAATCAACTGGGAAAACTATAGCTTGACTATACACACTTTTGTTCGCAGGGTGATGTTTCTACTTTTTAGTATGCTATCTAGATTTGCCATAGCTTTCCTCCCTAGGAGCAAGCATCTTTAATTTCTTGGCTGTATTCCCATTTGCAGTGATCTTGGAGCCCAGGAAAATAAAATCTGTCACTCCCTCCATTTCTTTCCCATCTATTTGCCAGGAATCCAGAGGGCTGATCTTAGTTTTCTCAATGTACTGACCTCCAAAATGCTTTCATTCAGGCTTCACCTGGGTTAATCCAAGTCAGGCCAGGAGATCTGTGACTCTTGCCCATCATTTGTTTAATATCACATGTAAAACTACCAGAAGTATTTTATGTCAATTTGTTTATGGAAGGGAGTGTTCCTAGCCCTTGTGGTGAAGAAGAAACAAAACTGCATGGCACATACTGCTATGTTGAATATCTTTTACACCGAGATTCAGGCTGTGCACCTTTTCCTACAGTAGTTAAAATAGGATATTGAGGCAGGATTGAGAATGTCTACCCTACAAGCTGACCAGGAGGGGAGATTTCAGATATGACAGTGTAGGAAGTTAGCACCCACCCCTCTCCTATTCTAGGAAATATTAAAAGGGAAGAAAGTTTTTTTCCTAAAAGGGAGGCAGTATGTCTGCCTGCCTATGATCATTTAAATCAACTGTTCATGCCTAGTAATTTAAAACCGTAATTTATATACTAAATCTGAGCAACAACAAGTGGCATTAAATGGCTATGGAATCCAATCAGTTTGAGATTTTCAACTTTTTGGAAAGAAATGATAAAATGTAAAAACCCCATCTGCAAAATTATGCAAATGTAAAAATCACCTTTAGCACTTATTAAGTTTTAATGAACATTGAAAACTAATTGTTAAACCAGAAGGGTTATTTCTGTAGGTAAAGCCTGTAGACTTTAAATATGTCTTTATTCATGAAATGTAAATCACCAGTCAATCAACAGTTTCACCCTATTACCGTTAGTGATCAATCATAATTCTTGGATTGATAATGTCGGATGTTACACATCGATGAAATATTTTGCATTAAGGGAATTCTTATCAAAATTGTTAGGTTTATGCATCTCTTTTGGCTTCAATACTAATAATTTTAAGTGATTCAGTAAGAGCAAGTCAGTTTTCCCACAACACTTTTTTTTCCTCAATTTTTGTCCTCAAAAGTCAGCCAGCTGGGAGATAAACAGATGTCTTGCAAGACTAGTGCAGATCAGCTGGCCATACCCAAATTGCATGGTACTTCAGTGGGTTAACAACTCATAAATTAATTAACAGGAGAATTACAGAATAGAGTAGAGCTGGAAGAGACCCTGGAAGTCTTCAATCCAGCCTATGTTGGATTAGCGACCCTATATCATTTCAGAAAACTCACTATCCAGTCTCTTCTTAGAAGCCTCCAATAATGGAGTAGCCCAACTTCTGGAGGCAACCCATGACACTGGTTAATTGTTCTCACTGTAGGGAAGTTTCAAAGATCCAATTTTTTAAAGATAGATGATGATAGATACAGAGAGAGAGAGAGAGATTTCAGAGAAGTGGCTGTCCAATCTCTTTTTAAAAGCGTCTAGTGATGGAGCAGCCACAACTTCTGAAGGCAAGACATTCCATCGATCATTTTTTCTCACTGTTTCAAGGTTTAAATTATTTAAAGATAGATGGTAGATATATAGATAGATGATAGATAGATGGATGGATGGATAGATAGATGATAGATAGATAGATAGATAGATAGATAGATAGATAGATAGATAGATAGATACTTTAGATAGATATAGATGTAATTGTATGTACTTTTACTGAATAGAAAATGAATAGACTCTAATCCTTTTACCTTGGAGTTTCATTTCTTAGGGCAATATCTGGTATCTTCAGTGAGCTCATTACAGACCCAAATGGCAATGAATGTCATCCAAATAATCAAAGGCAAGTAGTTTCTTCCAAGTTTGCTCTAATGCATTTTTGGTCAATGATCCTCTACCTTCATTAATACCCCTCCTCAGAGCAAATAGTCCTTCCTCAGTAAATATTTCAAGCTCCAGTTCTCAATCAATAGGCCTGCTCTTTGTAAATCAATACTCTCATTGGTTGTAAAAGGGATTTGCCCGCCTTTAATACCAAGATGTTGTCAGCCATTCATCACAGAGTTATCTGCCAAGAAATCACACAAAGGTCATCCACTCTAACCCAAAACATTCTTACAGTACTTTCTTCAATTAAATGACAAAATTCAATAAATGCACCAAGATGATTAAAAAAACCCTGGAAGGCCTAACTTCTGCAAAGAAGGCCATTTTTAAAATGTATTGGCAGGAGAATTAAATAGGATGCTTAACTTGAAAACTAATGGTAACACCACTATTTCTATCTATGTTGCTAGATTGTCGGTCTGGTTCTGAAGTCCTTTTTATAGTGCTAATAGTGTTTTACTTTTTTCTTGATCTATTTCTTGTTTCACTAGAGAGTGTTTCCTATTTTCAGCAGGATTTTCCTTACTTGATTTCCTACACAACCTCAACAAAATGATTGTTGGTGGTTTTGATATGTGTTTTAAACTTGTTTTTATTGGATTGTTGCTTTGACCTGTTGTGAGCCACCCAAATTTCTTAGACTGAGATGGATAGCAATATCAGTGGAAGAAATCATAATAATAACCCTTCCGGCTCATTATATTCCATAGCTGACAAATGGAATTTCTCTTTGCTATGCCATTTTCATCTGTAGATGAAGGTAGTATTAGCATGCTAAAATATTCAAGAAAAGCTATCAGAGGTGGTATTCAGCAAGTTCTGACCAGTTCTGGAGAATTGGTAGTAGAAACTTTGAGTAGTTCAGAGAACCAGTAGTGGAAATGTTGAGTAGTTCAGAATACCACTCTGACTGGCCCCGCCCCAATCTATGCTCTGTCTCCCGAGTCCTGCTGATCGGCTGGATCTTCTTTTGTTGCCCTGTACAGGAAAATGGAGCTGGAAAGCAGGTTAGTGGGGTGGAGAGAGAATGGAGATTTTACAGTATCCTTCCCCTGCCATGCCCACCAAGCCACGCCCACCAAGCCATGCTCACAGAAACGGTAGTAAAAATTGTTTGAACTCCACCACTGGAAGGTACATACATACATACATAACATTCTTATGAACTCAGACTCTGTGTTTGCGGACAAGGTCTATTCAATCCATTGTCCATGTCCTGTTGAATTGTATTTTTCTAAGGAGGGAAAAGGATAAAATAAAAATATTTGTGTTATGTACAGTTGCTATCGTATGACTCACTTTCTATCAATGTGGATACATTTTGCTTTATGTACATGTTTTATTTCATGAATGTACTTGCTATAAGTTCTACTCTTTCATACTGTTTCATCTGCTGGGAACTACTTTAACCTTGGTCAATGACTGTTAAACAGAATAGGGGGAAAAGAATGGAATGAATACACATGAGAAATTTGTCTCTGTGTACATACAGAACAACAAAGTATATAATTATAATATCAAAGTAAATGACACCAATAAGAGAAGGTTAAAATTATAGATGATAGATGGATAGATGGATAGATAGATGGATAGATAGATAGATAGATAGATAGATAGATAGATAGATAGATAGACAGACAGACAGAGATAGAGATAATGGAATCCAACTAAGGAAATTCATTAACTAAACATTTGAGTTCCTCATTATTGGAGTGAGAACTATTCCCAACATTGAACAATCTGTAGATAAATTTGTGTATATACTAATACATATTTGTTGAAACAATATGTTTCATTGATGGCAGCCCTTTGCCATTCAAGCACAACCATTTTTACACTGAATAGCTGTTTTTGAAAAAAAAAATTGCCCTGCAACAAACTGCTGTGTTGATAGCTGCCTACTGATTTAAATTGTGTTGGGTTCACAGCACATCTTCCTTAAAACATCTCTGCTTTTTCTAAGAGTTCCATTGCTTAGTACACATAAATTCTCCTTTCAATGACAGATCTTGCCCTTTTAGTAAAAGTCCTTTTTATTATTCAATGTGCCAATAAATTTTTATCACAAGAGCTTACTGACCCCTTTAGTCGCAAACAGGTTTGATTTTCTTTTTTAACTTCACATCTGCAATGATTTTTTTTTCCTGTAGTTTCTCTCTTGTTCTACCATCTAAACTCCTATCTTTTATAAATAAAAATTGTGCCCGGTCTTCGGTGTCCTTCAAATAACTACATTACTATGACACTTTGCACTTCCATAATATCATGCATTATACTGTACATCTTCAAGTTTCTTGAGCTTGTTAATATCAGCAACAGAGCAAATTTCAGCTCATTCTCCAGTTTAAGAGATCTTACAGCTTTAGTATACCAAGAGATGTGGGGGTACAGTGGTTAGATTGCAGAACATACTGTTTAGATTCTCTTGACTCTATCTCATTTAACACATATGAAAATGGTTTCCTTGAATTCTTCAAATATATACAGGATATGTTGGCTAGGATAATTTAGAATGATAAACAAACATCAAAATACCAATAAACTATAACAGAGGTAGGCCTTGACACAAATTATATGTGGGAGGAGGAAATGGGATTGGCTAATATCATCTCTATCTCTATTACCTATCTCTATTTTTATCTCTACGATCTCTCTCTATGATCTCTCTCTCCCTCTCTCCCCCTCTTTCTATCACTATCTCTATTCTTTCTCTATATCTATCTATCTGTCTGTCTGTCTGTCTGTCTGCCTGCCTGCCTGTCTGTCTGTCTATCTATCTATCATCTGCTGCAATGTATATTTATTTTTGCATTATTTTTAAAATTTTCTTAGAATTATTTTCCAACCAGAATTACTGCAGGCAGTTATAGAAATTAAATAAATAAATAAAACATGTATATTAAAAGCTGCATATTAACTTTAAAGCGAAATTGTGCTGATTTCAACCATTGACACAGTAGTTAGAATGCAGTATTGTAGGCAAACTGTGCTCCCAGATTGGAATTTGATCCTGACTGGTTCAAGGTTATCTCAACCTTCCATCATTCTGGGGTTGGCTTAAATGAGGACCCAGACTGCTAGGAGCAAGATGGGGACTACTTAGAGAGGGCTGTAAAGCACTGCGAAGAGGTGTGTAGTTCTAAGTACTATTGCTATTGCTATTATGCAGACAATTCATTTAGGTATAGTAAAAGAAAAAACAAATTGAAACATAATGCACAGAGTCAAATATACACATTTCATTTTTTCCCCTCCTCAGTTCAGGGAACTGTTAAAAAATTGCAACTCATGGAAAATGTCAAATCTCGATTATTATAAATTATTTATCCATGTTTTAGTGTACCAGTCATGCCATATTTAAACCAACGGTTTAAATGCTAGTTTGTTTCTTGGCAATATTCTACTGCTCTTTCTCTATATATCAGGGATTAGATGTTTCCCAATAATCATTCCTCTCAACATGAACTTCCTTGCTGTTTAAGACCTCTTTTAGAGATCTTTACTTACAGCTCTCTGCAAAGAAACGAAGAGTGCTTTCTTTGGTCACAACTCTCTTGCAGACTTATATTCAGGCTGTAAAACTGGTTTGTTCTTCATAGCTTTTAAATTGGTTTGAGTGCATTAACCCAACTCTATTCTTCTTCTGAAGTTTATTGTGCTCTTCCTGTTATAATTTAATTTTATAGCAATGCTTTTTAGAAGAAGAGAAGAAAATATGAGAAAAGCAGTCAGACTTTCACCTTGTAAATGCCTTAATGCTTCGATAGACCATAGGCACTATGACACAGCTTGACTTTTAATATATTTAAAAGAGGGAAGGTGGAGAGGCCTTGAATGGAAGAGACATATTCTATCTATAAATGAGACCCTGTAAAACCTTGTTTGGTATACAGTGAGGCACTATATATAAATGCTCACATAAGGGTTCTATATATAAAATTCAGCAGTTGTTATGGGCCGGGAAGGGTCATAAAAGCATTTTTAAAAGGATTTTGCCAGACTTCATTCCACAGGCATGCATGTGTTCATTATTTATTTAAGAAATGTATATGGCTGCCCATTTAATGTATCACAACCTTAGGAAGTTTACAGCAACAACAATTTAAAAACGTATGTAAGAAAAGATTTAAAATACCAACATGGCAAAAAGAGATTTGATAGTCTACATCAACATTCCACAGTACATAAACAAGAAAAACCACTAGTTTTTAGTCTTGCTATTTTGACACAATGTGCCCCATAGAATTCCAAATTTACTAATTCAAATCTAAATTTCTGTATTCTGTAATTTATTATGTTCACAGACTAAAATGGATATTTTAGCGTAATAAAGATCAAATCATGTGAAGCCATAGGAATGTTTTAAAGAAAGGTTGTGCAGAACACAAAGAAGGCATCTAAAGTTTGACTATTGGACCAGGGATAAACGGTTGGATAGTTATGGACAAACCTATAGACTTTGCCTGAACAAGGATTGAAAAGATGATGATTTCAGAAAAAGCTAGGTTATGGGGGAAGATTTTTTTTTTTTAATGTTTAAATTTAAAAGAGGGTGCAAAGTTAATTTAAGCTTAGTATAATGAATGTTGGAAGCAACTCCATTATTTAAGAATAATAAATATTATTTATAGTGAGGACACACCTGGAATAATGCATCCAGTTTTGATCACCACATTAAAAAAAAAAAGATGTTGAGACTCTGGAAAAAGTGCAGAGAAGAGCAACTAAGATTATTAAAGGCCTGGAGACTAAAACATATGAAAAACAGTTGTAGGATTTGGGTTTGGCTAGTCTACAGTAGAGAAAAGAAGGACTAGGGGTGACATGATAGCAATATTCCAGCATTTGAGAAGCTGCCACAAAGAGGAGGGGGACGGGGTAACACTTATTTTCCAAAATACCAGAACGCAAGAAAAGAAACACTGGACGGAAACTAATCAAGGAGAGAAACAACCTGGAACTAAGGAGAAAATTCCTAAACTCCTAAGTTCCTAATTTCTCCTAAGTTCCTAAATTCCTAAGACAATTAACCAGTGGAGCAGCTTGCCTTCAGACGTTATGGGTGCTTCATCATTGGAGGTTTTTAAGCAGAGTCTGGACAGTCACTTGTCTGAAATGGTATAGGGTCTCCAGCTTTTTTTTTTTTTTTGTAAATTTTATTTGAATTTTCACAAAAAACACACACAATTAAAACATCTTTTTTGAAAGCAGCATAATCCCGGGTTACATTTCTTTGTGCAGACACAAATTCAGGTTCATGCTCATTTTTATATTCTATTCCATATCTTATTGCATTTTTACATTTTCTACATAGCTACTCCCTTCTTTTAATTTCCTCAATTTTATTCTATTTATTTCATCTCAATTCAAATCATTATATTTATATTTTTTTTGTCTGTCCTGTTTCATTTGTCTATTATCTTTTCTCATTAAACAAAATTTCTCCTGTAGTTGCTGAATAGAGTATGACGCCTTTATATTTTTCCCCTAAAGTTATAACACTCAATATAACACATAGTTTCCATTTGGATTCTGTTTGATACATTCTTAAACTACACACAGTATTCTTAAAAAAAGAAAAGAAAAAATTATAAATGTATATAATTAAAACAACATTCCATTCCAATTCAATTCTATCATTAATATTAATATTCATTAAAGCCTTAAGATTTGTCACATTACTTTTCAATTAAATATCATACTTCTATGGGAACAATTATAAACTTTCCATAATCAATTCCCTCCCTCTTCACTTATAAAACATTGACTAATTAAAGTGTTCCCATTCCTTCCTA